>JAOTJB010028209.1:0-10533 GCA_027123815.1 Erythroxylum minutifolium
TGATGCCATGTGGAGTACTGTAGTGAGTGCACGTAGCGCTCCCTTATCTTAGGTTATGTATCGGAATGACCTACGGGTGTCCCGGTGCGTACTCTAGGATAATGCGGTGTTACAATTGCGATGTGACTTTCTACTCAATGCAGCAGCTACTATATTAGCTTTTCCTGTATGATACTTAACTGTGCAGTCATAATCTTTCAACAACTCTATTCACCTCCTCTGTCTCATGTTTAATTGTTTCTAACTCAGCAAATATCTTAAACTTTTGTGATCAGTGTATATCTAAAATGTCTCTCCATATAAATAATTTCTTCATATCTTTAGAGCAAAGACAATTGCAGTAAATTCTAAATCATGTACCAGATAATTCATCTCGTGATACCTTAATTGTCTTGATGCATAGGCTATCACCTTGCCATTCTGCATCAACACACATCCCAATCCCTGATGCGAAGCGTTCGCATCACTGTATATTATATATCCACCAGTTCTTGATGGAATAGTCAACATCGGTGCTATGGTCAACTGATGTTTCAACTCCTTAAAGCTCTTCTGACAATCATCATCCTATCTAAATGCTACATTCTTCCTCAGAAGTTTAGTCAAAGGGGCTGAAATCAAAGAAAATCCCTCGACAAATCTCCGGTAATATCTAGCCAATCCGAGGAAACTCCAGATTTCAAACACTTTCTTTAGAGCATCCCATTTCATTACTGCCTCAATCTTCATTGGATCCACTTAAATACCTTACCCATTCACCATATGACCCAGAAAGACTACTTGATCTAGCCAGAATTCCCACTTACTGAATTTGACATATAGTTGTTTCTTCCTCATAATCTGTAAAATCACTCTCAGATGTTCATAATGTTCTTTTATGCTCTTTGAATACACAAGTATGTCATCAATGAACACAATTACAAATCTATCCAGGTAGGGCTGAAACAACTTATTCATCAAGGCCATAAATGCAACTGGAGCATTAGTTAACCCAAACGACATTATTAAAAACTCAAAATACACATACCTGCTCTTGAAAGCACTCTTTGATACATCAGCCTCTACTATCTTTAGCTGATAATACCCAGACCTCAAATCCAATTTAGTGAACACATGAGCTCCCTGTAACTAATCAAATAAATCATCAATTCTAGGCAACGAGTACTTGTTCTTCACTGTAACTCGATTCAGTTCCATATAGTCAATACACAGTCTTAAAGTGTCACCTGTCTTCTTCACAAATAGAATTGGAGCTCCCCAGGGTGAAACACTAGGTCTAATAAATCCCTGATCTAGAAACTCCTGTAATTGAGCCTTCAACTCCTTTAGTTCCACAGGTGCTATCCTATATGGAGGAATAGATATAGGAGTAGCACTTGGAACTAAGTCAATTGTAAACTCTGTTTCCCAGTCTGGAGGTAAACCAGGTAATTCTGCAGGAAACACATCTAGGAATTCCTTAACCACAGGAATGTCCTGTGTATTCTACTCAACTCTAGTATCAATAATGTGCGCTACATAAGCCTCACATCCACCTTGCATCAACCTCAAGGAACTTAAGAATGAGATCAGCTTGGATGGTACTGCTTAACTAATACCCCTGAAAATTGCTCTCGACTGATTAGGAGATTCCAACACCACTTCCTTAATGTAGCAGTTTATGATAGCCCTATGAGCAGCTAGTCAATCTATGCCTAGAATGACATCTATCTCTTAGTTGTAATATAATCAAGTCTGCTTTCAATTCTGCCTGATAAACTCTAATCAAACACCTTTTGCAAACTTCCCCAATCACAATGATACTACCTATTGGTGTACTCACCTCCAATCAACATTTCAATATCTCTCTATCACAATGCAACTTACATACCAGATACGGTGCAATAAATGAATGCGTAGATCCAAGATATAGCAATGCAAATGCTTCATAATCAAAGATAAGCAATGCACCTGCAACGACATCTGGAGTGTCTTGAGCCTCCTGTCTGGTCATAATGTATATTCAGGCCTGAGGCTGGGGTTTGTTGCTTCGAACCTCAGTCCTAACAAAAGGACTTCCAGAACTCACTCAGCCTCAGCCTCAATGTCTCTGTCCAACCCCACTAGCTCAGCTCTGTTGGACAGTAGCTTTACTTACAGATCCCCCTCTCATACCTGATTGGGCTCCAACAACAATAGGACAATCTCTTATTCTATGCTCTAGAGAGCCACATTGAAAACATGCTCCTGATAAAGTCCAACACTCACCACCGTGCTTCTTTCCACAGTGCTCACAAGGGGAAAACTAGCTCTGCAATGTACCTCTTCCATTGCCAGACTGTACAAAGCCACCCCTCTGTCTGAATTCTGACTGTCTTGATTCAGCCGGTGGTCTAAAAGCTCGATTCTACCGTTTGCTAAATCTTCTACCCAAACCACTTTGAATTTCACTGGGTCTTTTCATTCTAGACCCTTGTCTCAACTCTACTTTTCCCTCTCTCAGTAACTGTTCAATTTTGATCGAGGTAGCCCTCAACTCAGTAAAAATACTCAGGTTAGTGATTGCTAACCTTGTTCTAATCTCCATAATCAACCCATCTTCAAATCTCCTACACTTGTCTTCTTCTGTAAGAATCAAAGCAGTAGCCTACCCTAATAATTCATTGAACCTGATCTTATACTCTGCTATAGACATTCTTCCTTATTTCAGATCTAGGAATTGCTTCATCTTTCTGTCCAAGTAGATCTTGGGCATGTAATTCTCCCCGAAAGCCCTCAGAAAGTCTCCCCAATTTAGATAGCAAGACCTGGTGGCACTGCTTGGAATAGTCTTCCACCATTGATATGCTGGACCTTGCAATAGTGAGACTGCATAATCAAATCTCTCATTTGACTCATAGTCCATCTGATCAAACACTCTTTCAGTTCTCTCTAACCATCCTTTAGCCTCTACAGGGTCTGTACTTTCATATAAGTCTACAGCCCCTTGCTTTCGTAGTTTGTCATACCTCTTTTCCCTTCTTTCGGAAATTTTTGGAGGCATCACATATGGTTGAGGCACAGAAGACTCTCTGCTGGCTCTTTCTGATCCTAGGTTAGCTGAGTGTTCCATTTGATTGCCTACGTCGGATAACATATAATACACAATAAGTTTGATTACCGTCCAAAATTTTCACAACATTTCATACCTAACATTCCTACATATCCCTATGGATGAAAACTATGCTTTGATACCAAAATGTAACATCCCACTACCATAAATTACATACCGGAACACCCTGTGGATATTCTAGTATATAATCTATAATAATGGTGAGTTAACTATCTCGACTTCACTTTCCAAAGTGGCATCGTAAGTAAAATAAAAAATAACACATTGTCTAAAATTCAAAGTTTCCTCTTTTCAAAACCATAAACCATTATTTACAATATAGCATTTCGTATGGATACGTTGTCCGCCTATCAAAACTCACAATTCAGTTTACAAAAATATGCTACATAAGTGAGGAACTAAACCAAGAATGAAAAACTAATCTTCTGTCCTTAGCTGACCAATCTTTGGGCCATAACTTGAACTAAAATGCAGTCTTAGCAGCTAATCATCGCTCTATCTCGAACCTGAAATTGTCAACGTTACAATTTTGGTGAGTTTTGCAAACTCAATGAGTTAACCATCATCGATGGTTCACTCAATTCATATATCATATCAATATATGTAACATATAATTCACATCTTTACATATGCATAAAGTATCACATTTCGCATTCTCATTCAGCACAAGGCAATAATACAATTTAAACAGTCAAACATACGCATTAAAATGTATATGCAATGTTCATGAGACTCACTTTCGTTTATTATTGTCGTTGTGACTGAGTGCCCTTTCTACTAGCCCATATCCCTTAGTGGATACCGAGCTGTATCAAATAATGTCCCATATCCTTTAATGGATATCGGGTACATTTATAACTGAGCCCGAGGCTCTGATCATAGTCTAAGCTTTAAGCTCTTTATACTGGAGACTTCAGTCATAACTACCTTTATTGTTTATGTGTTCATGTAATGGATGCTTCACATTCTCATAATCTCAGTCAATCCCATGATTGAACATTCACATTCAGATTGCATTTATCATCAGACCTAAGTCCAACATCAACAAACTTGTTGAGCACATTTATTTCATCCAATTCACATACAAGGTGCACTTCAATATCACATTCATCAAATTAGAATCTTCGAACCTTCATGTCCATAATCAGTATAAGTAATCACACATTCATAAGATAATGCAAGCATAATCAACATAAACAATTAATTGAGTGAGACTGTCTAGGTTACTCACAATTGCTCCCTTTTTACTTAATGCTGTGAAGTTCCAACAATATCTGGAAGTGATCGCTCTACTTGCTCTTCTGTATACAATCAAATACATTTATATGTTACTCATGTGCATTATCAGTCATAAATACATTTATGAATGTATCATGTAATATGTATGTTCAGTGACAATTTCTCAGGTATGTTTCTTTAATGCTCATTATAATCAATTTCAACACCTTACAAACATTCTTTTAATCCTTAATACTTTTTTATTCACTTTCATCCCTTCAATCAACATCAATTAAATTCATTTAAGAGCTCATTTAAACCTATGTACTTTATATGGTAACATTAATACTTGAATTAGGTTGAAAAACATCCAAAAATATCACTCTTTTATAAAGCCTTTTGAGTCACAATTGTGACTTTCTTCCTTCATCAATAGAGTCACAATCGTGCTATAGCATGATCGCGACTTCCTTCATGCTTCAGCAGAGTCACGATCGTGCTCCTTTTTTAATGACATTTTGGACCTAGAATTAGACATTTTTAGGTAACACTTTCTTCTAATAAAAAGTTCCTTTTATTTCTTAAGTTTCTAATGACATCAAATTCAGACATTTTGGTTCAGTAACGTGCAAGTTATAATCAAAATACTCTATACTATTTCTTGTACCTCAACGAAACAAAACTCACATCTTCAAGCCAAATTCAAGACTTTTAAGGATAGATTTTGAATGTAATTCCTTCATAGAAAATGTAACTATATGTCTCTAGTTTAATCTGAATTAAGAATCAACTCATTTGGAAATCAAAAAATCAAAATATAGCAAAAATATCGAAGCATGATCAGTGAAATCATTCCAGTTATCCATATTCCTACACACTCACCATTTCTTCCTAAATTTATCACTCAATATTTTCTGAATGAATTCCAATGTTCATAAATTTTCATGGAGAGGAAGAAAAATGTGTTATGAATTCTTTGGTTCAATTCTCATGTCATTCGGAGGTCAAGAGAAGAAGTTATAATAAAAAGAGTGAAGTATGTTCATTTTCAGAAAACCTTTAGGTGCACAATTATGCACTTATTATTTTCCAGATTTTGCAGTACTTCTTCTCTTCTTTTTTTATCATTTTAAACTCTCCTATATTATTCAACTAACACATACATCATCTTTTCTACTCTCTTTCAGTTCAACATAACACAACAAATCAAAAATCTAGGATTCAGCATAAACATCAAAAATCTAATCCTCACTTACGCATGTGTCCATTTTTTGTATCTTTCTTCCATCTTTGACAAAACTTTCACTTCATCTAACTCCTCTCTATATCAAGATCTGACAAAATACTCATTCCTCTCATGCATGCATTCATTCTTAAATACTTATTTCAGTTTATCTCAAAACACCCAAGTGATTTACGTATATCAACAGTGAAAACAAAGTATATTTATATGTCAACTTGTATGAATTGCTGCACTTTCATTTTACTCAAATATCGCAAGCATTTTAGTCCAATTCAAACATTATCAAAAAGCCATTCATAATATCACAAAGCTTGAGTTTTAAACTTCGGTAAATGGATGAACAATGAGATTTTAATAGCAATCAAACTCTCTCTATGGATTGCAATTCTTACCATGATGTAAGAATCAATAGCCAAGTTCTCAAACATAAGTTAGAAGCTGTTCGGTGTGTAAGGCAAAGGAAGATAACTTCAATATTTTTGATAATGAACAAAAGCAAACGAAGAGTAAACTCCAACTGTAGAATCTTCCTTCCTAAACATGTAACTACGTGTATTACTTTTTCACTACCACATATCCCCATTACATATAGTGTATTTGTCACTATTTTACTAGTCCACGTGTCACGCTATCATTGGTCCATAATTTAATATTTTTTAGTGCAAAAATATCCCAAATTTTTAGAAATTTTCTAAAATTCACCAAAAATTTTGAAATAATATTGATAGTCTCCAAATTAATTTTCAACACATAAAAACCACAATTCACATTTTAATTACATTTATAACTCAATTATACCCGAAAAATGTCAATGAATGCATGTACAATTATTTCATGAATTTCAACACAATTCACATATTGAAATATGCTAGATGATGCATGAACTGCGCTTCTAATTGCTTAGTATACACTATTCTGAGGCCCTAACCCCTAACATAGGATATTGGGATGTTACATCAGTTGTGGAAGTAATGAGCTGAGGAATTTTCTGGAACATTATTCGAGGAATCTGAAAGAACTGAGTTCTGGATAGAGAAAGTAAAGAGGGTATTAGATGAAATCAGCTGTCTGTCAGATAAGATGGTGCACTGTGTTGTCTATCTTCTTCAGGGAGTAGCCTATGAGTGGTGAAAGTTCGTTTTGAGGAATCCTCAGCTACTGATGCCTCTGACTTGGGATTTCTTTTCCCAAGAGTTTAAAGCTCGGTATGTTACGGAGGCTTAGAGAAAGGAGAAGCGGAAGCAATTTATGAATTTGAAGTAGAGAAACTCATCTGTTGTTGAGTACGATAGGGAGTTTAACCAACTCAGCAAGTATGTCCCTAAATTGGTACTTACTAAAGAGTTCTGGTGTCATCAGTTCGAGGATGGTTTGAACGATTCGATCAAGGAGCATTTTGCCGCATTCACTTTACTGCAACAAGTGAACTACCATCAACTGGTGCAAGCTGCAATGAAAATAAAGAGGCAAGAAATGGTTAGGAGAGAAAGGGGTCAAGGTCCATTCTTGGGCAAGTGGAGTGGTGAAGACGTTCCTTTTGCACTGGACTTTACTTAGAGACCTGTAATTTAGGGAAGGTGACAAAACTTTCCTTTACTGACCACTTTTGGTAGGGGTTCCTCTGTAGGCCAAGGTTCTAGTATTCTGGAGTGTCCTCATTGTTCCAAATACCATCGGGTTACCTGTTAGAGGACTATAGGTGCATGTTTCGGATGTGGTATCACAGAACATCAAATAGCTAATTGCCTTATGAGATAGTCCCAGACATCGAAAGCTAGTAGGAAGGTGTCTCATGTATCTGCTGGAATCAAAGGACGAGGTAAAGGTTGTGGAGGATCTGGTCAGAACATACCTAATCTGAGTACACATTCAGAAATTGTTGATCGACCAGCTATGCCTTTTGCTTCAGCTCGAGCTTATGCATTGAAAGCTTGTGAGGATCAGGATGCACCTGAAGTCATTGTTAGTATTGTTTCTCTCTTTAATTCTAAAATGCATGCACTGATTTATCCTGGATCTACTCATTCCTATATTTGTGTTGGAGAAATGTCCGATAAGGAGATGCCTATAGATCAGTTAGAGTATGACATTCATGCAACCAGTCCTCTGGGTAGTAGTGTGTTGGTTAATCAGGTGTTTAGGAATTGTCCTATTATGATCTAAGGAAATGAATATGTAGCAGATCTAATTATATTGCCTTTTCATGAATTTGATTTGATTCTAGGTATGGATTGGTTGTCTAAGCATCAGGCAATGGATGATTGTAATGCTAAGACAGTTGTGCTTAAAAAGCCTGATCATCCTGAAATAGTATTGCATGACATTCGCACTAGTTCTTAGATAATGTGGTATCTGCTATAAACCCGAAAGCTCCTCAGGAAGGGATGTGAAGCTTATCTAGCTTTAGGATTTGTTGACAAGAGTCATTGAAATTTAGGAGACAATTGGAGTTAAATGGATTAGTTCTTAAAAAGGGTTCCAAATGGGACCATGGTAGAGTGTAAGTGGCAGTGACAAGTGTCACTTCCACTCACCACTCACCTCTCACAGTTTTACCATTACAAGACACTCTCCTTATAGTTTTTCATTTTTGACTCTTGTTTTCACCTTCTTTGTGGCTTTCTTTTCTTCACCTCTTTCACGATTTTGATTCACCAACTTTCATTAACATTGAAGCTAGCCCTTATCTTCCACTTACTACTCCCATCTTGCTCTCTCTTTCATTTCTCACTAAAGACTCAACCTTACCACCTTTAATTGATGATGCACAGGGGAGGGGAGAAAGCTAGGGTTAAGTGAGATCTTGAAGAGTTTGAAGTTTTTATCAAGTAAGTTATGCTTAAATCTTTATGGGCAGTGTTAATTAAAACATGTATGATGTGAAATTTGAGATTGGTAATTGATCATGAAATTATATATGTGATACGTGGGTGTATAATTGATAAAGAGATCATGTCCTAAATTGTAGGGAGTTAATGTTATTCATAAATTGTTTGGTTAATAAAACAATTATGATAATGAATTAAGAGATTAATGATTATGAAAAAGGAAGTTTGAAATATGATGATGTGTGTGTGTGTGGATGAAGAAGTTAATGGAGTTATGTCTTACTTTTGTGTTTTGATGAATGGTAAGTTATAAGTTTAGGGCTAATAAAAGGAAGTACTATGGTGTCTTGAATTGAGATGAATTAAAGTGATAGTTAAGGTTAAAATGAAGGTGTTAATGAAGTAGAAAATGTGTAGAAAATTGATAATGAAAGTGTATATAAATAGATTCTGTTTTTGGCATTTGTGTTAATCAGGGGTTGTGTGTAGATGATATTGAACTAAAATGGAGATATAAATAAAGAAGTTATCAACTTGAAATGATGGATTTTTGACAATGAACTGTTTGATACTATGGATAAGATATTATGGAAAAAAGATAGGATTTTTTTTGAATGATAAGATTTAGTTGAAAATGATGAATCAAATGAGTAGAGGTTTGAGAGTTTAATTCAATCAATGGGCAGTGTAATTAGCATTAGAATGAAGTTGCATTAATGTGTATGAATTCTGGAAAAATTGGATTAGAATTGATGTAAGTATATATGTTAAATTCAAGTGGATGAAAAAAGAAAATTCAGGGCACGATTGTGGCTCTCACCTCTACGATTATGACTTGACAAAATTAGTTTCTACCCTAGCTAGAAAAAGTTTCTGTCACGATCGTGGTAGGAGCACCATGATCGTGGCCTACTCCAAAAGTTTCTGTCATGATCGTAGCAAGAACACCACAATCGTGGCCAGACCTATAGAGAAAGAGAGTTGCCTTTTGACTGAATTATGAACCAATCGACGTTAGGGTGCTTCTATATAAGGTATTTAGGCTTAAATGAGATCTTGATTGAACCTAGTTGATGTTGAATAAGGTGATTAAAGTGGACAAAGTGTATTAGGTATTAAAGGATGATTGGAAGATGATGTTAATTGATTATAATATCTATATTAAGGAAATATACCTAGGAATTTGTCATTGAACATGCATTACACATTACATATATACATGTGCTTATGATCGAGTATTCATGTGAATGTGCAAAGTGGTAATGGTAAATGTATTTGTTTACATGTTATAGAAGAGCATATTGAGCAACTGCTTCCAAACGTTGTCGGGACTTCAAGGCAATGAGCTAAAGGGAGCAAACTGTGAGTAACCTAAGATGGTCTCACCTTGATTTTTTGTTTGTTAAATTATGCATTGAATTATTATGTGATGTGTATGTACTGATTTCGGACATTGAATGTCTAAGGTTTTTGATGCATGAAAACTATTGGAAGTGCTCATTGAATGTGAATTTGACAGAATAAGTGTTCTTAATTTAAATGTTTAATGCCGGATTAAGGTTCGATGACAAATGTGAATGAGAAAGAGAAGGTGAATGTGATTGATTGAAAATAATGATTGAATACGTGTAGTGCATTTCATTACATGAATGCGCATGAAACATAATGCAATTATGACCGGAGTCGCTAGTTAAAAAGTGCTTAAAGCTCAGAATGTGGTAAGAGCCTCTGGCTTGCTATGTAAAATGAGCCCTGTATCCCCAATGGATAAGGGACAATATTAATAAGCCCAGTATTCACAACGAATACGAGACAATAAAAAAGACACTCGGTCACAACAACGTAACAAATGAATGTGAGTCTCATGAACATTGCATATACACATGAATTGTATGATTTGAATGATTGTAATGAAATGTTGAATTGGGTTGAATGAAAAATGTGAAAACTCATGTACTAAGTGTTTTTTATTTCTACATGAACAATGAACTGATGTGAATTTGTTGCAGTTATGTAAATATAATGCCCTGGAAAGCAAGTGTATTTACTTATAACTTAATTTTCTTCCAGTTACTTTTGTAATTAAAATATTTATTATTAATAAAATAAAAGAGTTTGGGTTTTATGAGCATTATATATCTAGTCATAAGGTA
>JAOTJB010028249.1:0-10530 GCA_027123815.1 Erythroxylum minutifolium
TTCACACAATATCCAAATTTTCATTCATTTATTCCTAATACACCTTTCTCATTCTTTTGGATCACATTTACAATCATATGAACACCTTCATTCCTATATCAATCATAATTTTCCAGATTTGAAAACACTTTATTTACACCTATCTTTAGCATAAATTCATCAACAATTATACTTCAAATCCCAACTCAAATCATCCATATAACAAATCATAAACTATTATTGATCATTTACATAAAAACATAACACAAATCTATACATTCATCAACGTAAAACACACTTTCAACTCCGTTAACACCTTCAATCTATCTCTAAACTATCATCATAAACATTTCATTTAATCAAACCATGAAGAAAAAGATCTTACTTACTTGTTTAACTCCAAAGCTCTTCAAATCACCAAGAAAACCTAGTTCCTCCACTTACACGATCATCACCATATTTAAGAATAAGATGGAATAGAAGTGGGTTTCATCAACAAGAAGAGATAACAAAATTTGTTGGAGTAGCAAGATAATGATTTTCGAAAAGAATCAAGGTTGTGAGAGTGAGGGTGAGAATTGTGAATGGAGAGGGAAAATGAATAAGAATAAAGCATGTAATAAAAGTAGCAGCGAAAGACAAAGAAATGGTCTTTTAAGTGAGAGTGTCGTGGGTGGTGAGTGGCAAGTGTTGTGACACTTGTCACTTATCACTTGTCATCTTCTTGTGGTCCCCAAATAGTTTCTTAATAAGTAGTCCGTTTGGCTCTCAATCACCAAGCCATATGTCACCCAATTTTCTATGCCACTTGTCAATAAATCCTAATGCCACTTTTCAAGTATTTCTATTGCCATGTATCACTTATTTCTATTAGCACAAACCAATTTGTCTTGCCCCTTGGTATTTTTCGTAGTCCAAAAATACACATAAATTTATAAATCTCCCAATTGTAACAAAAATTTTCTATATTAATAATTGAAACCATCAGACCAAAATTCACGACATAAAAATTCACAATTCACATAATGATCATATTAAACCTTCTATACCCCAAAATATGTCAATTAAGTGCATATATAGTATTTGAAATGTGTATAAAAATCAAAAATTCGTGTGTATGCTCATGGTATGCATGTGAATGCAATGCGCCTCATAAATAAATGCTATTTGTCATAATCAATGGTCTAGGATCCTAACACTTAGTAAGGAAAAATGAGATATTACAATTATTCTCATCATAAGAGATTTGGCAATAGGGTAGCTTATTATTATTGGATATAAAGCACAAACTTTGCATAATATTTTTTGCTTCATGACTTTAAAAAATAATAGTGTCATCTTATTAAGCCTTTAAGTCCTTTCTTCTTCTTATTTAATTACTTTTCTCTCTTAATCTTTAATAATTTCTTAAATTTCTTTGTGATTATATTTATATCATCCTCATCACTCTCACTTATATAAGTCTTACATATAATTTTCCTCCTCCTTAGACACTTCAAAAATCACACCTCTTTTTATTGAAGTAAACTCATTTTCATGTAATTCATTCATCTACATCTAATAGATTAGTGATTAGATTAGCTTTTCCATTAGTATGGTACTTAATTTTTATATTTTTGTTTACTGTCTTTCTTGCAAGTCATGTTTTGTGTTGAAGAACACTGATAATTGCTCAACCTCATTTATCTTCTTTGTAGTTTGCAATTGTTCATCTATCAGGGTAAGTCATTCAACTAAGTAATGTCTACAATGTGATTGATTTTGTTTTTTTCTTTGCAGTTTTACCTATAACAATGATTGATTAGATTTTAGGTTGGGGTTTAATAGTCTAAGTATTTATGTTTGGGAATTATTTAAATTGAAACATAAAGACTTGAACTTGTAGGTGATTAATTAAAACTTAGTATTAACATAAGAAATTCATATAATTGATATGACAATTCTTTGCATGATAAACTCGTAGGATGGTTTATAGGCTGGAACCCATGATGCAACTCCAATGAGGCCTATTAGTGAAAAATTCCATGAGCCTAGGAGTCACAGCGAGAACTTACTTTCTCGATTTATCTGGTCTAACAATGCCATGTACTATAGTGCTTGTTTAAAATCAAACTTTGGAAATGAGCTTGGTGATTAAATCAAACTTAGTATTAACATATGAAATTCACGTAATTGACAAGACAATTCTTTGCATAATAAACCCCTAGGATAATATATAGGTTGGAAGCCCATGATGCAGCTTCCATGAGGCTTGTCGATAAAAAATTTCACGAGCCTAAGAGTCACAGCAAGAACTTGCTTTCTCGATTCATCTGCACTAGCAATGCCACATACCATAGTTCTTTCTTAATTTCCACTGATTTTATTTATTATAAACCAATTTCCACTCTTTTTATTTTAATATAAAGTTAGAAAAATAATATGTAGATGCTTTTTTTTACTTCTTAATGTCACTTCGTACAAGATGTTGGTTAGTAAATTGCTTTATTTAACTGATACTCACATATGTTGTCTATCAATTAATTCGATATCGATAAGCCAAGTATAGTTCATTTATAGGTTGCTTATATAGTATTAAGATATATTAAGGATATAATAAGAATGAAAGCATTATCTTTCCAAAAAAGTTCTTCTATGATTGTAAAGTTCTTATAACTTAGAATGTCATGATTATGCAATCACTAAGGCGGAATTGGTTGTGATTGTGTTATCTGATTCTGAAATCATATGGTAAAATAAGTCAGTTTCAATTTAGAGGGGAAATGGTCAGAGGCTTGTAAAAACTTAGGGCAAATGAAGGATCTAATGATGTGTAAAGTAAAGAATAAATGTTAGTAAAATTAATATGGATACAACCGTAATGATTATTATATCTTACTATAGTCATTTTTAAAAATAACAGTTTTACAAAAATTAGTAGTTGATAGATCTTAGACGTATAGACGATTAACACCCGATGGTTTCATTAATCCTACGTTTGTTGAAGGAGTTGAAGCTTTTATTCACTATGCATTTTCTCAACCTGCATATGTGGATGGTCCAAAGATCATATGTCCATGTAAAAAGTGCAAACATATTCGTTTTCTTCCTATTGATGAAGTGAATCTCCATTTGTTAAGAAAAGGGTTTGTTCCAAATTATTTTCAATGGACACGACATAGGGAGCCATTAATTTGTAACACTTTAAGGGCTAATGAAGTAAACTTGTCAATAATTGTGGATGGGTTTCAAGGGGGGATTGGATTTATAACAAATAATATGGGTGCAACAGAAAATCCTTACATCTAAATGGTTTATGATGTAGCCTGTTATACCTTTCAGACAAATATAGAAAATCTTGAAGAAGAACCCAACCATGTAAAAAAAAATAACTTACTAAAATCAGCTAACCAAGAATTATGGCCAAATTGTGAGACCATAACTTAATTATCTTCAATTGCTTGAATATCGTGTTGGCAATGCTAAAGATCCAGGTGTAGTATATCCCTTTTCCTAGCTTACAATGAGATAAGTCAGATTGGTTGGCCGTTTGTAAAATAAAACCTAGAGTTGTTTTTGAATTACATGGAAAAGGAGAAAATAAGAGAATTGAAAGTGAAGCATTTCAAAAATATGTTCATGAAATAAATACATGTGTAACATATGAAGAGAATGAACTTTGAACGATCCAAATAATGAATATGTTGAAATTTTATCTAGAGAGGATATTGAGGAGGGTAAGGGATCTAAAGAGGAGATTGAGTTTGATTTTAATTCTTCAGAAAAAGAAGATGGTGATGATTTTGATTTACAATTAAATGATGATAGTGAATAATTTGTGTAAGTAACATAATATTATATGAATAAATGTATTATTGCATTAACAATATATTGTTATATATTTAATTTATATTGTTCTATTAGTGGTATAATCAATAAAATGTGAATTTTAGCTTAAAAATATGCCACAAAAGAGAAAATAGGATATGATGTGATCAAGGTTTAGGTTACCATGATTTGGAGGAGCCAGTGATTGTCCCAGTGAATCATCATATTCTACAGATGCTACAGAATCAGGTGCTGCATGTCCAGCTAGTGCAAATTGAGAACAAGCATCACCTTCCCCACCTATAGCCCCTATAGAGTCACATTCCCTACTTACTGCTACACCATCCACCACCCCTATACCAATAGAGATATTAGGGGTAAACGTTGCGAATGAAGGAGGTAGCCTTCAGTCTAGAGCAAAGGGAGTTGATGAAAGAAGTTACATCACAATTGTTAACAATCTGTGAGTTAAGTTCTAAAAATTTTGTAATACATACATGATAACACCATAGGTTTATACTTAAGTTATATGTTTTAATTTGAAAATGATCTAAAAATACTTACATATTAGGTTGGTTCTGTCTGGAACGTGCTCCAAAAATATCTCATCCAAGTTCATGAAGAGGATAAATCTTGAGGGTTATATATGAAAGAATATTTCTCAAGTAACAAAGGATTTTTATTATCAGAAGTTTGAGGTATAAAAAATATATTCTTTAATCTTTTTTATTTCATCTAATTTTATACATTAATTAAATTAATATTTTAGTTTATAAGTACTTATAGTAAGTTTTTGTTTTTTTCCAAAAAGAATTGTTTTGAGATTCAAAATTTGATGTTGAAATTTATAATGTATAGGAGAGGCGAGCTTGTGCATGTTATAGAGACTTTCTTGGTTCGATACACAAGAATGGTGTACGACCTCCTTACATATCTGAAGAAATATGAACTCGTTGGCAGCAATATTGGGCATCACTCGAGGAAATGTCTATTTCAAAGTTAAATTTTACAAACAGACATAAAGGCCCGAAGGGAGAGAGTTTATCTGTACACACTAGAGGATCTATGACCCACTAGGAGCATATAAAGAAACTTGTAAGTATCAAAACTTTACTCTTATATTCTGATTTTTGTACTTTGATATATGAAATTTGATTTCAATGCAATTTCGTGTATGAAATTTAGAATGAAAATATATGTATATTATAGAGAATAATAATATTATAAATGTTTGGTGTCATTAATGGATGTGTTGTTGAGTAAATTTTTTTGTTTAATAGGGAGTAAATATTATAAAAATAGAGGAAACTCTGCCAAAACTTTTGTAAATTATAGTTCACTTATAACAATTTATTCTGATGCAAGAAAAGTCTATGAGTAAGAAGCCTACACTATGCTAGCTCTTTTTGTGCACCCACACTAACAAGTATAATGATGTTACCTTCATTAACACCTGATGCAGACAACTTCATATATGTAAAATCTATACTTTAATATTAATTCTTAAAATTATCACTTATTAACATAAATAATTATAATGATATGACCAAATACAAGAAAGCATTGAACAACAGTCTCAGAACTCTGAAACTGTTGATGAGAGTCAGATATATCTTGATGCAGTGGGTGGTAGGGACTGCTGTGGAAGGATTTTTGGCTTAAGTTCATTTGTAAACACGTGTTATTCGCAATCCTCCATATCCACTACAGCTGGATCTAGTAGGCAATCTGCATCAAATAAGAGAGTCATTCAATGTAGACACTATTTGTATGGAGAGATATTCCAGATTTACACTGATCATAAGAGCTTGAAGTATCTGTTGAGTCAAAAGAAGTTGAACATGAGACAAAGAGATGGATTGAGTTATTAAAGGATTATGACTATATGATTGAGTACCACCCAGGGAAAGCTAATGTGGTGGCTGATGCATTGAGCAGGAAGTCTAATACCAATGCCGCTCATATTCAGTTATCGAGGTTACCAAACTTGATTCATTTGAGAGCTCTGAATGGAGAATTGAATATGGAGCAAGATGAGGCATTGATCGCTACACTAAAATTGAGACTGATGCTGCAAGATAGAATCAGAAAAGTCCAGAGGAAAGATCCTAATATGGTGAAGCTTATAGAGAAAGTGAAGATGAGTCCGGATTCTGAGTTTGAGTTGAGGGATGAGACATTGTGGTTGAAACAGAGGCTGTGTGTGCCTAATGTGGATGATCTGAGGAAAGAAATTCTAGAGGAAGCTCATATGGCTGCCTCCTGGTACTACCAAGATGTATAACACGCTGAAGTAGCATCTTTAATGGCCCGGAATGAAGAAGCAAGTGGCAGAGTTTGTTTCTAAATGTATGACATACCAGTAGGTTAAGACTGATCATCAGGCTCCAGTAAGGAAGCTACAATTGTTGCCTATTCCGGAGTGGAAATGAGAACGAATTACCATGGACTTCATTATAGGATTGCCTAAGACTCCGAGGCAGAATGATACTATATGGGTTGTAGTGGACCGATTGACTAGTTCGGCCTATTTCTTACCAGTGAGAGAGAATAACTCACTAGATCAATTAGGCCAGAGATATGTGAATGAGGTGATTAGACTACATGGGGTTCCAATGTCCATTATATCAAACAGGGACCCCAGATTCACTTCAAGATTCTGGAAGAGTTTGTAGTTGGCTTTGGACATAAAGTTGAACTTCAGTACTGCATTTCATCCTCAAATAAATGGACAGAGTGAGAGGACAATCAAGACTGTTGAGGATTTGCTTAGAGCATGTGTATTGGAGTTTCAAGGAGCTTGGGATCAATATATAGTACTGATAGAGTTTGTTTATAACAACCATTATCACAGTAGTATCGGAATGGCACTATATGAGGCATTGTATGGAAGAAAGTGTCGATCACCTTTATATTGGGATAAAGAGGGCTTGAGAATGGTTGAAGGCCCAGAATTGATACAAGACAGTGTAGACAAGGTGAAATTGATCCGAAGCCAAATTAAAACAGCTCAAGATAGACAAAAGAGTTATGCGGATCAGCATCGAAGGGACATGGAATACAGTGTAGGAGACAGGGTGTTTTTGAGAGTGTCACCTTGGAGAGGATTATTGAGATTCGGTAAAAAGGGCAAGTTAAGCCCTAAATACATTGGTCTCTATGAGATTATTGAGAGGATAGGACCTTTGGCATACAAGTTAGCTTTGCCAAATAAGATATCTCAATTGCATAACGTATTTCATATGAGTATGCTTTGAAGATACCAATCGGATCTGACACATATGATACCGGCTCAAGAGATTGAGGTTGCTAATAACTTAAGCTATATTAAGGAGCCGATCAAGATAGTGGGATCTCAGATCAAGCAATTAAGGAATCGAGTAATTCCACTGGTGAAAGTCCTTTGGAGGAATCACTCGACAGACGAAGTCACTTGAGAAACGAAGGAGCATATAAGGAGACAATATCCCGACCTGTTCGAACAATCAAGTAAGAATTTCGAGGAAGAATTTTTTTTAAGGAGGGGAGAATTGTAAGATCCCCTTTACCCACGTTTAGGCTAGAATAGTATATATATGAGAGATTATTGAGAGATTAGAAAATGCATTTCATGCTCATGCATTATATGATATACACATAAACGTAAATATTGAATTTTTGCACATGAAAATAATTGTACATGCATTCATTGACATATTCCAGGTATAATTGTTTATAAATGTCAATATATTGAGGATTGTGGTTTTTATATGTTGAAAACTGATTTGCAGAGTGTATTTAGTGATTTCGAACTTTTGGTGAATTTTAAGAAAAAATTCTAAAAATGTTGGGTATTTTTAGACTAGGAAAAATACCAAGTGGCAGGACAATTGATAATTAACAGTAGAAATTAATGTCAAATGATAGTGGAAATTTTTATATATGAATTCTGGATTTAATGACCAATGTCATTGAAATTTGGAGACAATTGGAGTAGAAATTGGAATTGATTGGACTAGTTAATGTAAGAGTCTATTTTCAACCACTAGAAAGTTGACATCTGGCAAATGAGTCTTTAAACCCATAACTCCTTGCTTTATTGAAAGACAAATTAATTGTTTTGTCTTTCATTCTTGCCTTTCTTCTTCTTCTCTTCGTGACTCTCTTCTCCATCTCTTCTCTTCATTTTTCTTCATCTCCCACAACATATATTCACCACCATCTACGTGAGCCTTGCTTTCACCCTTCCTTGCTACTATCATCTTTATTGTCTTCTCAATTCCACTAGAAAACATAATCCTCCCAACCTCCATGATGATGTACGTGAGTTCTATGGGAAGCTAGGGTTTAGTGTGACTTGAAGAGTTTGAAGATTAATCAAGTAAGTTATGATTTAAATATCATGGGTATGGTTAAATGAAGTTAGAATGTTGAGTAAATTAAGATTGATGACTTGATTTTTTGGGCAATGTCGTAGGTGAAGGATAGTTAATGTAAATGTCTTGCTTTTGTATATTTATGATGAGTAATAATTCATAAATTGTTTTAGAGATGTTTTAGACGTAGAATGATCATCGTAATGGTGTTAGGATGAGTTCAAAAAATTGATGATGAATGGGTACGTGTATATGTTCTGTTTTCGGGTTAATGATCAAATACAGATCATGAATTGTTTATGAATGATATTGAGTTGAAATGAATTTGAGAATGAAGAGTAAACGAAGAAGAAAAAATCTGGAAAATTTGGAAGATGAATGCTAGAAAATGTAGTTGTAAAATGCCCGTTGATTATGCTTCTGTGTTTTCGCCATAACTTGTTCTGTAGTTATCCAAATAAGATGATTCTTAATTTGGATTAAACTAGCGACATAAGGCTACATTTTTTATGAAGACATATAATTTAAATTCTGTCTTTAAGAGTCTCAAATTTTAACATGAAATTGAGAACTGAGTACAACAAATTGGTGGATGAATGTATATGTTTGTGTTCTGTTTTGAGAGTATGAGAATATGTTCTATTTTGAGTGTTTTTAAAGATGTTTTAAGATGATTTTAGAGTTAAGGAAGATGTGTAAGATGATGTTCTGATTCTGATATGAGAAAGTGATTTAAAATGAAAGTTTGAGAAGAAAAATTAAGAATGTGTAGGGAATAAATATGCAGAAAAATGAAGGATCGTGCAGGTTGGAGACAGTTCGAACATCGTTTGATCTTTTGGCCATATCTTCTTCTCCCGACCTCCAAATGACATGGGATTTGAACCAACAGATCTAGAACACGTTTTTCTACATCCCCACAAAAAAATATAACCATATGAAATCATTTCGAGGAGATTGAATGATGAATTTGGGACGGAATTGATGAGGAGTTCTGGAATTTCGTAACTGGAATATTTTCACTGAACATGCTTCGGTATTCTAGACATAACTTGTTATGTAGTTATCCAAATAGAATTATTCGTAACTTATATTAAAATAGAGACATAGAGATACAATTTCTTTGAAGAAGTAGAATTTTAATTCTATCTCTTAAATTCCAGAATATGACTTGAAGTTTGGTACAGAATATTGTTACAGTTAAAGAACAGTCTAAATTATTTGGCGTATAAATTTTGGAATACTGAACCAAATTGAATGATATTGGTGTCATTAGAAACTTAAGACAATGGGAAACATTTTTATAGAAGAAATTATTGCCAAATTACTTCACTTTCGTTGTCAAATTGATCATATACAGTAGACCTGAAGGTATGTTTCAGAAAAAATCTGAATTTACAAAATGAGTTATGAATTTCGATTTTAATGGTTTTATTAAGGTATAAACCATAAGTATAAATGATACTTATGTGAGTTTAGAAATATGAATGTTTACATGATGAGAATAATAGACCGATACCTGGGATTGTCATAAATATGTATTGTGCATATTTTATATACATACATGTTTATTAACAAACATTTATAATTGTGAAAAAGTGTGATATGTGTATATTACTTGATATATGAGTTTGGAAATATGAATGTTTACATGACGAGAATAATAGATCGATACCCGGGATTGTCATGAACATGTATTATGCATATTTCATACACATACATGTGCATTAACAATCATTTATAATTGTGAACAAATGTGATATGTGTACATTGCTTGATATAGAGGAGCAACTGGAACATTAACATCTAGACGTTGCCAGAATGTTGAGGCAATAGCTTCAGGAGCAATCGATGAGTAACCTAGATGGTTTCACACAATTAATTATTTGCTTTAAAATATGTTTTGAATGATGATATGAATGTGATTTGATTATGTTGATGTCGGACCATGAAGGTCTGAGACTTGATGCATGAATGTGATATTAAAGTGCTACTTGTATGTAAATGTGACAAAATAAGTGCTTCTTGACATGATTGTTTGAATATGAGAGATGCATTCCATACATGAATGCATGATTAGAAAATGAGAGTTGTGACCTGAGTAGCCACCGAAAATGAGCTTAAAGCTCTAAATGTGATTAAGATCCAAAGGCTCACTATGTAAAATAAGCCCTGTATCCCTAACGGATAAGGGACAGTATAAATGAGCCCAGTATTCACAATGGATAGAGATAATTTAGGCACTCGGTCATAACAACGTAATAATTGGAAAAGAGTCATATGAGAATTTCATATATATTTTATTAAGTATGTTTGATTGTTTGAAATGAAAAATTGTCTTACCCTTAAGTGAGAATGTGATATGTGATAATTTATGCAAAATGCAAAG
>JAOTJB010028264.1:0-10529 GCA_027123815.1 Erythroxylum minutifolium
ATGAAGATCAAACTAAACAAAAACATATAAAATAAGTCCTAAAACACAACAATAATAACCTATTATGCAAGAAACATATGCCAAATACTTAGAAAAATACACACTAATGCACAACTATCAATGGTGATAAAAATTGCTCAAGATTCTGATGCAAGGCATCAAAGAAAAAAGGCTTCTATAAGTAACCTAAAGGTTTAGATTGATTAAATCACAAAATTAGTATCTAAAAGACCATAGGGGAGTTTGCCTGGTACTACTGAAACAAATCCTAAAGAACATATAATGGAAATCACCTTTAAGACTGGAAAAGAGCTTCAAGAAGAAAAGGAACCTAAATAGGAGAAGGAAAATATAAAAGTCAAGTAAAAGCTGAAGGTGGAGGCCACTTTAAAAATGTAAAGGAATTTAAACCTGCCATCCCTTATCTTGCTAAAGTGAAGAAAGATCTAATGGATGCATAGTTTGGTAAGTTCCTTGAAATGTTTAAGCAACTCCAAATTAACTTAACCTTTATTGAAACTCCTATCTCGATGCTATAACACTTGATATTTTTGAAGGAGCTATTATCAAACAAGGGAAATTTGGAGGAAATCTTGACTATAATGCTAAGCGGAAGGTGTTTAGAAATTATAAAAAGCAAGCTATTAGAGAAGCTTATAAATCCGAGGAGTTTTACTATTCATTGATAAATTGGTAGTTTAAAAATAGATAAGGCTTTAGCCGACCTAGAGGCCAGTACTAGCATGATGCCTTACTCATTAATTGAGAAACGAGGATTAGGTGAACTAAAACCTACCAAGATAAGTGTGCAATTAAGCATCCTGAAGAGATTGTGCATACTTATTGTGTTAGGGTATGCGTGTTAAAGTTTTGTAACTTTAAGTACAAAATTTTTAAGTTCGTCCAACTATTTTTCATGTTGTGCATGTTTACAAAGAATTACACTCCTACTAGACATTCCTGTGTAGACTTATACAGTTAGATACATGACCATGTAATAGACCGTGTTAGTCTATGATAACTAATACGCTTATCTTAGATTTTAACGAGTCTGTGACTTACACAGTTGCGATACCCAAGTAAGTATTCTTATCGATTTCACTTGTTTGTGTATGAATAATTGGGTATTTTGCAAATTTTAGAAAAAATTACCCCCAATTTTGTGATTTTGTATAAATTTGCTTGATTTTATAGTCAATTGTGGTTTAATAGTTGAGTTTTATCCTTACCTATATGATTTATTGATTCAGTTTGATGAATTACATATGAATTGGATAAATTTTCATTTGGAATTGAGAATTTATGCAATTTTGCTCATTAATTGTTAAACTGTGATGATTTTTTGTGAAATTAGGAATAATTATTTGTTTTTATAGTTAATTAAAGTTGTTTTCGTATTTAATTTAATTTCAATTTTAATTTTTAGACAAATAGAATATTTGATTTTTTTAATTTTGGGTGACTGTTAGATTAGGTGTGTTAATTTCAATTTTAGGATTAATTTCATAATTGCATAGTTAGGTTAGTTTTTTTTGTTAATTACAATGCATTTAATTTTTAATTTTGTGATTGATTATGTTATTAGTTAATTTTCTAATTTTATTTTATTTATTTTAATTTTATTATTTTGTTATCTATTTAATTCTTTATGTTTGATTATTTGCTTTTGATTTTTATTATAAGTTAAAATTTCCTATTTCTAGTTTGTTTTCACATTTAACAATTTAGTGAGCATAAGAAATAAGTGTAGTCTATTTTTTCATTTGATCTATTATTTTCTCACACTTATGGAAAGTTTCAGGCATAATGACGGGACCACAATAAGAAAAGGACAACAGGAGCCTGCCAATATAGCCCAATCCCAAGAGTGGCCACACATGTTATTATTCAGTGTCGAGGCCCAAGAGGAATAATACCAACAGCTCAAGGAGAAGAAGTTTAGTTCTAGAAGATGCATTCACTGGGAGGTGTTGGAGCGGATCATCTTAGCCAGGTGAGTCCAGGACCTCATTAACGTTGGAGCACGGTCTTGATTGCTCAAGAATATGGAGCCTTCATATTAGGAGCTAACGCTCAAGGTGCTCTCCATGTTCTTCGTAGAGAGAGGCAGCTAGAGCTAACGCTCAACGTGCTCTCCATGTTCTTCGTGTAGAGAGTCAGCTATAATAGAGATCGACCAAATATGATCCAGTTCTAAATAATGGGGGAGATAGTCTAGATGAGCTATTAGGAATTCTCCATTATGATGGGTCTTTACAACCAGGAGTTTGTGGGGAAATTAGAATACAACACACTATGAAAAGACTTTTTGTATGAATTATCTCCTTGACACTTCTAGCATACGATTAGCATAGAGGAAGACTACAACCTTAGTAAATCAAAAGTGTCTATACTATGACATCCCACACTTAGATATATACATGTTATGCCAAGTCATATGCTAAGTAGTCTGGCTAACAGAGAGTCATCAAAAATCTGGACGTATTTTACCTGTGGAGCATGATTTAGTAGATGCCAATACATCTGGGACATGCATTATCCCAAATCATCTAGTGTCAGAGTGAGGAGAAGGTTAGGACAATTTGTATTAAACCTTATGTGACAAGGCTTATACAACGGATGGGTGTTTTTGATATATTGCCAGTTATGTGACTATTTGATACTATGGCAACGTTGAATCTACATATGATAAGGCACATGCATATGGTACATAGATGGTGGCAGCCTACAGGTGACATCTACCACCTAATTCGGGCTCCAGACGAGCCGATTACATCGAGAGGAGACAAAGAGCCACACATGGCTAAGCAGACACCACAATCGAGCTCACTGCCATTCTAAATGGATGGGTCGCATACAAGAAGATTATTGCAGAAATACCTTGAGTGCAGTCACCACACCCAGATCAGCTAAAGATATCTCAGTTAGAGAAACACATGGGGTAGATCCTATATACTCAACATACTATTCAAGTACAACAGGCAGAGACTGTGGAGAGGATAGGACAACTTGAAGCCTATAATAGATGGATGAGGTACCTATTGATGCATATGATTAACCATCAAAGGATGACTTTTTAACCTCCACCATCTAAAGTGACTACATTGTCTTCAACCCCTTCCCATTTTGAGGTTGTACAACCTGAGGACCCTCCATCGATGGACATGCTAGAGTCACAACAGGATTGAGGAATGCTTAAATTTGGTTTTATCTTTTCTTTTTCTCATTATTTATGTATTTTTCTTATTTTTCTTCCCTTTGTTATTTTATTTTGTCTAAATGTTCATGCAATCTTTTTTTCATTTATGTCATTTTTATTTCCATTTTTCTTAGTTATTTTGTTTTTTATTTTTATTTTCTTTTATTTTTATCCCATTTTGTTTATATTTTGCAAGGATGATTGTATCTAATATTGTATGGAACTTTCATCAAATTTAGAACTCTAAAATTCTTATTACTTAAGGTAGTACCAAAATTTGACCCTTTCTTACTTTTTATTTTGATGTGCTTATATTGTGTATATTAGGGACAATGTTCAATTTTAAATGTGGAGAAGGGATTTCTTAAGCTTATTATAATCTTTTTTGTTAAATCTTATTAACTAATCTCCCGAATTAGTTAAAATCTATCTAAAATACTTTAAATCATTATTGACTATTGAATTGAGTCAGTATGCAAAAGGATGAAAGTTAAAATAAACTTTCTTTTAATAGTTAATTTAAATGAAAATTACATATTATTTACACACATAAGATTTTTGTGTAAGCTTTTGTACCTAAGAGCAAATACATCATTATTTTAAGCTCTTTTGTTCTTTCTTGTGTGTTATCATACATGGTTGGATAATTCTAGAATTTGTTTTTATTATTCATATCAAGACCATATTTGTTAAATTAGAAGCGTTGAAATGATAAAGGTATTTAAGTTGAACCTTTGTTTAGCATATTTTCTTTATAATTACCCCACCATATTTTATCCCTTAGGAGTAACTAATTTTGAGACTTAGCCTTTTTCATTGATTATAACCACATTATTGACTTTTACCTTATTTTTCTTATAAGACTTTTTATTATTTTGGAACCTGAAGGCTATTTACATTTACTTGATGCTTGAAACTTAAAATTTGAAAAGGTCTAATATTTCTTTAATTATTGGTACATGATTAATAAAAAATAATAATATATGTTGCGAGCATGATTCTAAAAAGATAAGTGTTAAAGTTATGGTACCAATGGACTTATGATGGGAAGGACCTATATTGGGAAGAATTAAGTTTCTTTTTTTTATAAATTTCCTTTAATTTTATCACCCTTTTCATTATCCGTATCATACCTTACCAAAGCTCCATGAAAACCTTGTAATAAGACCTTTTGATTTGTGTTTCTAGTTTACTTATAAATGGTGGAGATATTATTTTATTGCAAGCTTATGGTTAATAATACTTCTATGCATTTATTTGACAATTCTTACATTTTTTTACCCTAAACACTTGAGTGCACTGAGTGAAACCTTAGTGAGGGTGTAAAAATTTGTATGTTAATTTGATTGATATTATAAGACGATTTAAAGTGTGGATGGACAAGTTGAGGATGGACAAGTTGAGGTTAATAAGGGATATATGTTTGTAAGATTGATGATTTATATTATGATTTGCTTGAGGACAAGCAAAAGCTTAAGTATGGGGATGTTTGATAAATAATTATTTGACCATAATTATATATCCATACTTAATGTGTTTTGTTTGTTATTTAATAGTTTTTAAAGTATTTTTGGTGCTTAATTTGTTTCAATTGTGTTTGTAGGTGATAATTGCCTTCTTAGACTAAAAGAAGAAGAATTCAGATGAAATCGTAGCATAAAATGAAGATTTGAAGCAACTTAGAGATATACGACCGTGTATAATGATTGTTTAGGTCTCCGTAAACTTGTGAAAATTCAAAAATATTATTTTTGGCTATGTACATTGCTTGTGTAAGTCTCTGTGTCTATGTAAAATCTTGAATTCAGGTATTTTTGGAGACACATAGTCTTATACATGACCATATAAGTGACCATATACATCCTAAAAATCCTAGTTTTTTCTATAAAAGGATGTTATCGGTGGCAAAACAAAAGGAGGTGAGTTTTAGAGCATTTTTTAGTCATAAGAAACGTAGAGAAGAGGTAGTTGTAAGCAGAGGACAAGGAAAACAAGAAGATTACATCACAAGATCTGATAGATAGCATCATTCCATCCAAATTGTAAAAAGATTCATAAGAGAAAAAAAGGGAGATTTACAATATGATTTCTTCGATTTCTATTTTTTCTATATTTGTTATTAGTTTTGTTTTATATGAGCAGGAATTAAATTGTTTAGTGCCTAGGTGTGATGAACCCTAAGTTTTGTTGACAATGTGATTTCCTAAGTTATGATGACAATGTGATTTAATCTTTTATTCAATGCAATTTTATTAATTGATTTATTACGATTCAATTACGCATTATATTTTTTAACTAATATATTTGGAATATTAGTCCGTAACTTGATTTTATTTGAATGAGATTAAGAAATCCTTTTAAGTGAATAGATCATAGAAGTATTATGGAATTTCTAGGTGTATTAAGAAGTGAACATAACAAATTAAGAGCATTGAAGCATAGTAAGAGACATAATGGTACTTAATGTAAAATACATGGGTAGATGGGTAATTTATTCATTTTGGCACGGACATATATACTTAGACATGAAATATGGATAAGAATGAAATTAATTGATGAGATTATATGTAACATCTCATTATCCCATAATCAGGGTTAGGACCTTAGGATTCTTTTCACGAGAGTTTATTGAGAATTTAGAAGTACATTTCATACATCATATGGCATACTCATACACATGAATAATGTTGACACTCTTTAAAATAATTGTACATGCATTCTTTGACATTTTTCAGGTATAATGGATTTATAAAAGTGATTTTGGTATGAATTATGGATTATATGTCTTGAAAATTTATTTGATGAGTACAATTATTGATTTAGAATTGTTGGTGAAATTTTGAGAAAGTTTGAAATTTTGTTGAACTAGGAAAAATGCTAAGTGACAAGACAATTTAATTATGATAGTAGAAATAAGTGTCAAATGACAGTAAAAAAAATGGCAAATGACCTTAGGATTTAATGACAAAGTTTATAGAAAAATAAGAGACAATTGGATTAGAAAATAGAGATAAATAAACTGGAGAATAGTTGATATGGGGTACAATATTAGAAGATATTGTTTTGGTTAGCATTATTAATTAAAAGGTAAGTGTCATGACACTTATCATGACTTTTACCAAGCTTTTTAGTCTTCCTATTTTAATCTACACGAAATTCACTTGCTGAAAGACCATTGCTAACATCTCTTCATTTTCTTCTTTTGCTACAAGATCTTTTCCTTTTTATATCTCCATCTCACAAAATTCAACCCAACTCTCTTTATGTTGAGGTTTTTGACAAATCTTACACTACCAATTTAAGATCTTTGTCTTCTTCTTCTTGTCACTTAAAGAACCCAACTAGCCTAACCCATCCAAGAAAGATGATGATCGTAGGATGCTTGGAAGTTAGGTTTAAGTTGTGACTTAAAGATCGTGAAGTTAACAAGTATAAAGCATTGTTCTTTATGGTTTGCTAAATAGCAACTTATATGATGATAGTTAGAGGTTAAATGATCATAATGGTGATGAGTATATGTTAAAACGTGAGTGAAGAAATGAGCTTATAGATGTCTTGTTTTGTATATGTTGTGAATGATAATTCATAAATTGTTAGAGAGATGATTTTTAGTTAGAATGATCACTTTAATGTTATAGAGAGAATGCCAAAATTTATAAAGAGATGATATATGTTCATATTCTATTTTTAGTGTATAATCACGTGAATTTTTGGAAGCTATTATAGTGATAAAAAAATGAGTTTAGAGCTACAGAAAGGGAGCAATGTGAGGTGTGGAAATGAGGGGAATTAAAAAGACAAATTAGAAGAGAAATGAAATGAAGTTGAACATGCATATGTATTTTGGCAATATATTGATCTGTCGATATCCAAATTGGATGGATTTTGATTTAAGATAAACTAGAGAAATATGGCTACAATTTTCATGAAGGAATTAAATTTGAATTCTATCTTTAGGAATTTGAAATTTAGCTTGAAATTGAGTTCTAGCATAGGCTGCAGCATTACTCTTAACAGAAATTATGTACTATTTTATCAAATAAACTGTATTGATGTAGGCTAAATCAAACAAATGTTCTTTATAAAAGTTGCATCTTATTCTCTTAGCTTTCTATTGGTATAAAATTTGTAATTTTTGGATATCAGAATTGAGAGATATGAGTTTTACAAGTTGGAGTGCACTAATCCTTCAATCATGCACTGGCCAAAATTTTGAATGTGCACAGTCTGTGGTATTTTGAGCATAAATCATGGACGCATGAACCAAATTGAATGATTTTTGTTTCCTTTGAAATTAAGACATAGAGGAACATTTTTTTAGAAGAAATTATTGTCTCAAAACATCAGTTTCAAGGTCAAAATGGCCATACAAATCTGACCCAAAATCTACCTAAGAAAATGTAGGAAAAGTTGGTTAAATGTGTGATAAAATTGTTTGATGCATTATGAATGAGGTAGGAAATGTTGAATTAACTGAGTAGAGGTTTCAGAGTTTAATGCAATCAATTTGTTCATTGAATTTAGTTGACATTAAATGAAAGGGTTAAGGTGAGTAAAGTGTATTTTGGAGTAAAGAATGCTTGGAAGGAGTTATAAATTGTTTCTAAAGTGTATCAAAGAAACATACCCGAGAATTTGTCATTAAACATGCATAATACATGATACATTTATAGATGTACTTATTATTTTGAATGTGCAATGTAGTAATGTGAAAATGTATGTGATTGCATATAGAAGGGCAAGTTGAGCGAAGACATTGATGGGACTTCAAGATGATAAGTTAGAGGGAGCAATAGTGAGTAACCTAAGATGGTCTCACCTTAATTGTTTGTTTAACTTTGAATTGAATTGGTATATGATGTATGTGTACTGATTCCAGATAATTGATTGTCCGAGGAGGTTAATATTCGGGACTGTATTGGAAGTATTCCTTGAATGTGAATGTGATTGACTACATATGTTCCCAACTTATATGTTGAAGGTCGGACTAAAAGTCCGATGATGAATGTGAATGTGAATGGGAAAGTGAAAGCGAATGTGAATGACTGAACATAATGATTGAATATGTGTAATACATTTCATTCCAAGAATGCATGAAATATAAAGGTAGTTATGACCGAAGTCACTAGTGAAAAAGAGCTTAAAGCTCAAACATCTAAGGTAAGAATTTATGGCTCAATACGTAAAATGAGCCCTGTATCTCCAACGGATAAGGGACAGTATGAATAAGCTCAGTATCCACAACAGATATGGGATAGTGAAAAAGACATTTGTTCATAACAACGTAACAAATGAAATTGAGTCTCATAAACTTTGCATACATATATGACATGAATAAATTGAACAATTGCAATGTTTTGAGGATTTTTTTATTGTATGAAATGTGTGAAAGCTTATCGATGGATATGTTCTGCATGATCGCAACGTAATGAGAAATTGTATGGATTTTGAAATGTGGCAATTGTGAACAAACTGTTTTGTGATATTACATGATGATAATTGAGATGATGTGAATTATATGATAACATGAATTGTTGTGTTGCATGACAAGAGTGAACCATCAAGGATGGTTACTCAATTGAGTTTGCAAAACTCAACCAAATTGTAATGTTGACATTTTCATGTTCGAGAGAGCGACGAATTAGCTTCTAAGACTGCTTAAAAGAGATTTTGTACAACTTTGGGATAGAAGACCTAGCTCAAAGGTCAGTCAGCCGAGACTGAAGGTTTAGTCTTATTTTTTGTTAATTCCTCATATATGTAGCATACTTTGTAGACAGAGCTGTGGACTCTAATAGGTTAATATTTTATAAACATAGATGATGGATATAATGCTACATTGTAAATTAAGGTTTATGAAATGAAATGAGGACATTTTGGGTTTTAGACATTGTGTTGTTTATGATCTTAATTTATGATGCCATGCGATATGTGAAAGTGACTAAGTTAGCACACCATTTTCGTCGAACATGTGCACGTATGTCCGAAGGGCATATGTGTATACGTCGAATGGGAGTGGGGTGCTACATTATATGCCAATAAGGGAATTAAAGGAAGAAGAAGTAACAATGTGCAATTTTCCTAAAGTCAACACATGAACCAATTAGATCAATGCATATGTGACCAATAAGAATAAAGCATATGTGTCCAATAGGAATTAAGCATTTATGTAAGTCTTGAAAGTGCATGAAATGGGCATATAGAGAGGAGAGAGGGACAACATTTTAGGGTTTGAATTCCAAATTTTTCCTTTCTCATTTTCTCTCCATTTCATTTTCTTCATCCTATCATTTTGCATATAAGGAATCAAGCTAATCTTAGGTGGAAATCAAGGTAAAAGTTAGTGATTTTCTCTTCATCTTTATCTTTTCTTATTTTGTTTATGAATATTTGGAACTATAAGGTTGGAATTGGGATTGAGATGCATATTTGTGGTGTTTATAGTTAGTGAGCAAGCTAAAGAGGAAGGGAAGGAAAGGCTTTAGAAGAACTAATTGGCCAATTTTAAAGTTTGAGACTACACTTAGTTTAATTTATCCTTATTTGTATGTTTGAGTGGATACAAAGATTCATTTGGATATGGAATGGTTTCTAGGATGGTGTGTTATTTTGGTGTTACCTTGCATGGAATTAGTTGAATATGACAAGAGAATATCGTGTAGTGGAGTTTTGTCTTAGGTTTATTTGAACTAATCAAATTGTTTAGGTCATAACTCAGCCTACAGACGTCTAAATTGGGTGATTTTAGTTGCATATGAACCCTAAGACAAAAATAGAAATCTTTAGATGATACTCTTCAAAATTGTTGACCTGATGCTATACCCATTTTGGAGCAGCTTGTGGTTTTTAGTTTATATCTCATGATTTAGAAGTCAAAATGGCTTTCTTTTTAGTGATTTGGAAATTAAAGACATAGGGGAACAAATTTCCAAAAGACTTCAAAACCTGGTTCGAACATTTTCTATATGCATATATGGAACAAGTAGAGGAATGAATGACAAGTGTCTATCACAATGGTGACAGGGGTGTCATGATTGTGACACAATATCTTGATCTTCTGTGACGATCGTGATATGGACATCATGATCATTACCTAGTAGGGACCTTTTTTTCATGACAGTGACACTCTAGACATGATAGTAACCCTAGAGAAGGGTCTTTTGTCACGACCATGACCTTTTATTCATTTCCAAGTTTTACCGCATCTTATCCAAACCTTTTTTAATGTGTATGAAACTTTTTAAACACTTAGAAATAAATGAAATAGGACTTACAACATGTGAATTGTGTGATTAAACATTGGAATTTAAGAGTGAGCTTAAATTTACAT
>JAOTJB010028272.1:0-10529 GCA_027123815.1 Erythroxylum minutifolium
GTCCACTGAGGGTGCCTAGTGACCTTGCCAATCAGTTGTTTTGCTCACCAAATGTGTCCAATAGGCTGTTTTTCCCATCAAAGGTGCCTGTGAAACGCGACAATGGGTTGTTTTTCCCACCTAAGGTGCCTAGAAACCATTCTAACGGGTTATTTTCCCACCGAGGGTGACTGGTGACCGTGCCAACTAGTTGTTTTGTCCACTGAGGGTGCCTAGTGACCTTGCCAATCAGTTGTTTTGCTCACCAAATGTGTCCAATAGGCTGTTTTTCCCACCAAAGGTGCCTATCAAACGTGCCAATGGGATATTTTTTCCATCGAAGGTGCCTAATGACCTTTCAAACGGGTTGTTTCGCCCACCAAAGGTGTCTAACAACTTGTGTCAGTGGGCTGTTTTTCCCATCAAAAATGCCTAGTGACCATTGGAACGGGTTGTTTTGCCGATCAAAGATGCTTAGTGACTGTGCCAATGGGTTGTTTTGCCCATCGAGGGTGTTTGACGACCGCGTCAATGGATGGTTTTACCCATCGAAGGTGCCTAGTAGCCATGCCAAGGAGTTGTTTGGCCCACTAACTGTGTCCAACGACGTTGCCAATGGGCTATTTTCTCATCCATGGTGTCCAACTGGCTATTTTTCTCACTGAAGGTGCCTATCGAATGTGTCAATGGGTTGTTTTTTCCCACCGAAGATGCCTAGTAACCATTCTAATGGGTTCTTTTGCCCACCGAAGGTGCCTAATGACCATGTCAACAAGCTATTTTACACACCAAAGGTGCTCAACCGGCTATTTTTCCCATCAAAGGTGCCTAATAAACTTGCCAATGGGCTATTTTGCCTACTGAAGGTACCTAGTGACCATCCGAATGATCTGTTTAGCCCATCGAAGTTGCCTAACAACCCTGGCAATAGGCTATTTTGCCCACCGAGGGAGCCTGCGACTGTGTCAATTGATGGTTTCACCCATTGAAGGTGTCGAGCGACCTAGCCAACGGGCTATTTTGCCCACCCAAGGTGTCTAAATGGCTGTTTTTCCCATCAAGGGTGCCTACGAAATGTGCCAACGGGTTCTTTTTCTGACCTAAGGTGCCTAGTAACCATTCTAAAGGGTTGTTTTCCCACTGAGGGTGATTGACGATTGTGCCAACGGACGGTTTTGGCCATCAAAGGTGCCTAGGGACTGTGCCAATGATTTTTTTACCCACTAAAGGTGCCCAATGGGCTGTTTTTTCCGTCGAAGGTGCCTAGTGACCGTTCCAACGAGTTGTTTTGTCCACTGAGGGTGCCTACTGACCTTGCCAATGAGTTGTTTTACACACCAAAGGTGTCCAATATGCTGCTTTTCCCTCCAAAGTTGCCTATCGAATGTGCCAACAGGGTATTTTTTCCACCAAAGATGCCTAATGACCTTTTGAATGAGTTGTTTCGCCCACTGAAGGTGTCTAACGACTTGTGCCAACGGGATGTTTTACCCACCAAAAATGCGTAGTGACCATTGGAACGGGTTGTTTTGCCGATCAAAGATGCTTAGTGACGGCGCCAATGGGTTGTTTAACCTATCGAGGGTGCTTGGCGACTGCGTCAATTGACTGTTTTACCCATCGAAGGTGTCTAGTAGCTATGCCAAGGAGTTGTTTGGCCTACCAAGTGGGTCAAATGACCTTGCCAATGGACTATTTTTCCCATCCATGGTGTCCAACTGGCTATTTTTCCCACTGAAGGTGCCTATCGAATGTGCCATTGGTTGTTTTTCCCACCAAAGATGCCTAGTAACCATTCTAATGGGTTGTTTTGCCCACCAAAGGTGCCTAATGACCAAGTCAACAAGCTGTTTTACCCACCAAAGGTTCTCAACCGGCTATTTTTCCCATCAAAGGTGCCTAATAAACGTGCCAACGGGCTGTTTTGCCCACTGAAGGTACCAAGTGACCATCCGAACGATCTGTTTAGCCCATTAAAGTTGCCTAACAACCCTACCAATAGGCTATTTTCCCGCCAAGGGAGCCTGTGACTGTGTCAATGGATGGTTTTGCCCATTGAAGGTGCCTAGTGACCATGTCAACGAGTTGTTTTGCCCATCGAGGGTGCCTAGTGTCCTTTCCAACGAGCTATTTTGCATACCGAAGGTGTCCAACTGGCTGTTTTTTCCACCAAAGGTGCCTATCAAGCGTGCCAATGGGTTGTTTTTCCCACCAAAGGTGCCTAGGAACCATTCTGACGGTTTGTTTTGCCTACCGAAGGTGTCTAGTAACCATTCTGACGGTTTGTTTTGCTTATCAAAGGTGTCCAATGACTGTGCCAATGGGATGTTTTGCCTACCGAAGGTGCCCAACTGGCTGTTTTTCCAGTCAACGATGCCTAACAAACGTGCCAAGGGGTTGTTTTGCCTATCGAACGTTCTTAGTGACCATTCGAACAGGCCTTTTTACCCATCAAAGATGCCTAACAATCATGCCAGCGGGCTATTTTGTCAACCGAGGGTGCCTAGCGACTATGTCAATGGATGGTTTTCCCATCAAGGTTCCTTAAGAACTGTGCCAACGGTCTACTTTACTCACCGAAGGTGCCCATTAGGCTATTTTTCTCACCGAAGCTGCCTAGTGACCGTGTCAATGAGTTGTTTTGCCCACCGAGGGTGCCTAGCAACTGTGCCAACGAGGTGTTTTGCTCATCGAAGATGTTGTTTTGCCCACCGAGGGTGCCTAACGACTGTGCCAACGGGGTGTTTTGCTCATCAGAGATGCCTAGCTGCCATTCCAACGACCTGTTTTCCCATCGAAGGCGCCTGAGGACCTACCAAAGAGTTGTTTGGCCCACCAACGGTACCTAGAGATAGTGCCAACGACTTATTTTACCAATCGAAGGTGCTCAATGGGTTGTTTTTCCCATCGATGGTGCATAGCAACCATGCCAATGGACTGTTTTTCCACCAAAAGTGAGCCAACTGGTTGTTTTTCCCACCAAAGATGCCTAGCGACTGTGCCAACAGGTTGTTTTGTCCATCGAAGGTTCCCAACGAGCTGTTTTGTCTATCGAAGGTGTTTAGTGATTGTGCCAACGAGTTGTTTTGCCCACCAAAGGTGCCCAATGGTCTATTTTTCCCACCAAAGGTGCCTAGCCAACATTCGAATGTGCTGTTTTCCCCATCAAAGATGCCGAGTAACCAAGCCAACTAGATGTTTTGCTCGCTGAGGGTGCCTAGTGACCTTTTCAACGGGCTATTTTTCCTACTGAAGGTGCCTAATGACCTTTCAAATGGGATGTTTCAGCCACAGAGGGAGGCTAACAACCATACGACGGGCTATTTTACCCACCAAAGGTGCCCCACTGACTATTTCTCCCATAAAGGATGTCTAATGAACATGTGAAAGGGCTATTTTTCCTACCAAAGGTGCCTATCGAACGTGCTAACGAGTTGTTTTTCCCATCGAAGGTGCCTAGTGACCTTTAAAGGATTTGTTTCAGCCACCGAGGGTCCTTAACGACCATGCCAATGGGATGTTTTGTCTACTGAAGGTTCTTAGTGACCATGCCAATGGGTTGTTTTATGCACTGAGGTTGCCTAGCAATTGTGCCAGTCGGTTATTTTGACCACCAAAGGTGCCCTACTGGATGTTTCTCCCACAAAAAGTGATTAGCGAATGTGCCAATGGGTTGTTTTGTCCACTGAAGGTGCCGAACTAGTTGTTTTCACCACCAAAGGTGCCTATCGAACGTGTCAACGAGCAGTTTTGCCCACTAAAGGTGCCTAGTGACCTTTCAAATGGGTTATTTCAACCACTAAAGGTGCCTAACGATCGCGCCAACGAGCTGTTGCCCACCGAAGGTGCCTAGTGACCTTTCAAACGGGCTATTTTGCCCATCGAAGATGCCTAGCGATCGAGTCCCAACGGGTTGTTTTACCCTCCGAAGGTTCCTAGTGACCATGTCAACAAGTTGTTTTGCCCATCGAGGGTGCCTACCGACCTTGCCAACAGGTTGTTTTGCCCCCACTGGCTGTTTTACCCGCCAAAAGTTCCAACAGGCTATTTTGCCCATCGAAGGTCCGTAGTGACCTTTCGAACCAGTTGTTACGTATCAACAGGCTGTTTTGCCCATCGAGGGTGCCTAGCAAACATGCCAATGGGTTGTTTTACTCACCTAGGGTGCCCAGGGACTGTGTCAACAGGCTATTTTGCCCACCGAAGATGCCTAACCACTGTTTCAGTGGGCTATTTTACCAACGAAGGTGCCTAGTGACCATGCCAACTAGTTGTTTTGCCCACTGAGGGTACATAGCAACCCAACTAAGGGGCTATTTTACCCATCAAAGGTGCCTAGCGATCGTGCCAATGGGTTATTTTACCCATCAAAGGTGCCCAACGGGTTCTTTTGCTCATCGATGGTGCCTAACAACCATACCAATAGACTATTTTCCCATAAAAGGTGTGCCAACGGGCTGTTTTTCCCCCAAAGGTGTGTAGCGACTGTGCCAAGAGGCTATTTTGTCCACAGAAGGTGTCCAATAGGTTGTTTTGCCCACTGAAGGTACATAACGACTGTACCATCGACTTATTTTGCCCACTGAAGGTGTCTAACGAGCTGTTTTTCCCACCAAAGATTCCTAACCAATGTTCAATTTATTGTTTTGCCCACTAAAGGTGCCTAGTGACAAAGCCAATGAGTTGTTTGTTCCATTGAGGGTGCCTAGTGACCTTGCCAATAGGCTGTTTCGGCCACCGAAGGTGCCTAGAGACCTTTCGAACGAGATGTTTTAGCCACCAAAGGTGCCCAACGACCGAGTGAATGGACTATTTTGCACACCAATGGTGCCCTACTGTCTATTTCTTCCACAAAAGGTGTCGAGTGAATGTGTCAACAGGATGCTTTACCCACCGAATGTGCCTAGTGACCTTTCGAATGGGCTGTTTCAGCCACCAAAGGTGCCTAGAGACCTTGCCAATGGGCTGTCTTACCCACTGAAAACGCCTAGCGACCATGCCAATAGGTTGTTTTACCCACCGAGGGTCCTTAAGAACTGTGCCAACTGACTGTTTTACCCATTGGAGGTGCCCAATGGGCTATTTTTTCCACTGAGGTTGCCTAGGAACCGTGTCAATGGGTTGTTTTTCCAACTGAACGTTCCCCACTGGCTGTTTCTCCCACAAAAAGTGATTAACGAATGTGTCAACAGGCTTTGCCCATCGAAGGTGCCCATCTGGCTATTTTTCCAACCAAAAGTGCCTATTGAACATGTCAACAGGTTGTTTTACCCACCGAAGGTGCCCAGCAACCTTTCGAATGGGTTGTTTCGCCCACTGAAGGTGCCTAAAGACCGTGACAACGGGCTATTTTTCCCACCAAAGGTTCCTAACGACCTTTTGAATGGGCTGTTTTGTCGATCCAAGATGCCTAGCGATCGTGTCGAAGGGCTATTTTTCCCATTAAGCGTGCTTAGCAACTGTGCCAATGGACTGCTTTGCCCACCAAGGGTATGTAGGGACTATGCCAAAGGGTTGTTTCACCCACTGAAGGTGTCCAACGGGCTTTTTTTCCCACCGAAGGTGCCTAGGGATCATGCTAACGGGCTGTTTTGCGCGTCGAAGGTGCCCAACGGACTGCTTTTCCCACCGAAGATGCCTAGTCACCTTTCTAATGGTTTGTTTTACCCACCGTTGTTTTATCTACTAAAGGTGCCTAATGACCGTTCGAACGAACTATTTCGCCCATTGAAGATGCCTAGCGATCAAGCTAATAGGATGTTTTGCCCATTGAGGGTGCCCAACGGGTTGTTTTTCCCACTGAAGGTGCCTAGCCACCATTCCAACCGACTGTTTTGCCCACCGAAGATGCCCAATCGGCTATTTTTCCAACAAAGGTGCCTAGCGAACGTCCCAACGGGCTATTTTTTCCGTTGAAGGTGTCTAGCGACTGTGCCAACTTGTTGTTTTACTCACTGAGTTGCCTAGCGACCATGCCGACAGGCTATTTTGCCCATCGAAGGTGCTTAGTGACCAAGTCAACGGCTATTTTACCCACTGAAGGTGCCCAACGGTTGTTTTGCCCACCGATGGTGCTTAGCAACCATGCCAATGGGCTGGTTTCCCACCAAAGGTGTGCCAACAGGCTGCTATTCCCACCAAGGTGCCTAGTGACTGTGCCAACGGGCTGTTATGCCCACCGAAGGTGTCCAATGGGTTATTTTTCCCACTAAAGGTGCCTTGTGACCGTACCAAAGTGTTTCTCCCACTGAGGGTGCCTAGCGACCATGTCAACAGGCTGGTTTGCCCACCGAAGGTGTCTAATTGGTTGTTTTTCCTATCAAAGGTGCCTAACAAACGTACCATTGGGTTATTTTGCCCATCGAAGGTGCCTATTGACCACTCGAACAGGTTGTTTGGCCAATTGAAGATGCCTAATGGTCGTGCCAATGGGTGCCTGGCGACTGTGCCAATGAATGGTTTTGCCCACCGAGCGCACCTAAGAATTGTGCCAATGGTCTATTTTATTCATCTAAGGTGCCCAACGGGTTGTTTTTCCCACCAAAGTTGCCTAACCACCGTGGAAACGAGTTGTTTTGCCCTCCGAAGGCGCTAACTGACCATGCCAATGAGTTGTTTCCGAGAATGCCTAGCGACCTTGCCAATGAGGTGTTTTTCCCATAGAAGGTGCCCAACTAGCTGTTTTTCCCACCAAAGGTGCCTATTGAACGTGTCAATGGGCTTTCTTGCCCACAAAAGGTGCCTAGTTACCTTTTGAGTGGGTTTGTTTCGCCCATCGAAGGTGCCTAACGACCTGTGCCAATGGGCTATTTTGCCCACCGAAGGTGCCTAGTGACCATTTAAATAGGTTGTTTTGCCCATTGAGGATGCCTAGCGATCGTGCCAACGGGTTGCTTTGCCCATATAGGGTGCTTGGCGACCATGCCAATGAACTATTTTTCCTACCGAGGGTGCCTAGGGAATATGCTAACGAGATGTTTTACCCACCGAAGACGCCCAACGGGTTGTTTTACCCATTGATGGTGCATAGCAACTATGCCAAAGGGCTATTTTCCCACCAAACGTGCCAACAGTTGTTTTTTGCACCAAAGATGCCTAGTGATCGTGCCAACGGGCTGTTTTGCCCATTGAAGGTGCCCAATGGGCTGGTTTGCCCATCCAATATGCCAATTGATCATTCGAACGGGTTGTTTTGCCCATCGAAGATGCCTAGCGACCGTGCCAATGGGCTATTTTACCCTCCAAGGGTGCCTGGCAACTGTGCCAATGGACAGTTTTTCAACTGCGGGTGCCTAGGGACTGTGCCAACGGTCTGTTTCACTCATCGAAGGTGCCCAACGGGATGTTTTTCCCACCAAAGGTGCTTAGTGATATTGCCAATGCGTTGTTTTGCCCACCGAATGTGCCCAATGGGCTGCTTTCGCCACCAAAGGTGCCTAGTGACCATGATAACGAGTTGTTTTGCCCACTGAGGGTGCCTACCGACCTCGCCAATGGGATATTTTGCACATGGAAGGTGCCCCACTGGCTGTTTTCCCACCAAAGCTGCCTACCAAATATGCCAACGGGTTGTCTTGTCCATCAAAGGTCCCTAGTGACCTTTTGAACGGGTTGTTTCGCACACTAAAGGAGACTAATGACCATGCCAATGGGCTATTTTTCCCACCGAAGTAGCCTAACGATAGTGTCAACGAGAAGTTTTGCCCACTGAAGGTGCCTAACGACTGTGCCAACGAGCTTTTTTGCCCATCAAAGATGCCCAACTGGCTGTTTCTCCCATAAAAAGTGCCTAGCGAACGTGTCAACAGGTTGTTTTGCCCACCGAAGGTGCCAAATTGGTTGTTTTCCCACTGAAGGTGTCTAGTGACCTTTCGAACGGGTTGTTTCAGCCACCATAGGTGCCTAACGACCATGCCAACGGGCTATTTTGCCCACTGAAAGTGCCTAGCGATAGTGCCAACAAGTTGTTTTGCCCACCCAATGTGTCCAACAGGCTACTTTTCCTAACGAAGGTGCCTAGCCACCGTTCCAATGGGCTATTTTGCCCACCGAAGGTGTTTAGTGACCATGCCAATGAGTTGTTTTACCCACCAAGGGTGCCTAGCGACCTTGCCAATGAGTTATTTTGCCCATAGAAGGTGTCGAACTGGCTGATTTTCTCACCAAAGATGCCTATCGAATGTGTCAACGGACTATTTTGTCCACTGAAGGTGCTTAAAGACCGTGGCAAAGGGCTGCTTTGCCCACCAAAGGTGCCAAGTGAACTTTCGAACAGGCTATTTTGCCCAACGAGGCTGCCTGGGGATCGTTCCAATGGATTGATTTGCCCATCGAGGGTGCCTAAGGGTTATGCCAATGGATTGTTTTACCCACCAACGGTGTCCAACGGGCTTTTTTCCCTACCAAAGGTGCCTAACGACCCTACTAACGACCTGTTTTTCCCACCGAAGGTGCCCAACAAGATGTTTTTCCCACTGAAGGTGCCTAGCCACCATTTGAACATGTTGTTTTGCCCACCGAAGGTGCCTAACGACCGTGCCAATGGGCTGTTTTACCAGATGAAGGTGCCCAACGACCATGCCAACGAGCTGTTTTGCCCACCGAAGGTGCCCTACTGGCTATTTCTCCCTTAAAAGGTGATTAGTGAAAGTGCCAACGGGTTGTTTTGCCCACCAAAGGTACCCAATTGGTTGTTATTCCCACCAAAGGCGCCCTACTGGCTATTTCTTCCTCAAAAGGTGATTAGTGAAAGTGTCAACGGGCTATTTTACCCATTAAAGGTGCCTAGGGACCTTTCGAATAGGTAGTTTTGCCCACCAAATGTGCCTAACGACTGTCCCAATAGGCTATTTTGTGCACCAAAGGTGCCTATTGACCACTCGAATAGGCTGTCTTGCCCATCAAAGATGCCTAGTGATCGTGCCAACGGGCTGCTTTTTCCACCAAATTAACAAGCTATTTTTCCCCTCAAAGGTGCTCAACTGGCTATTTTTCCTGACAAAGGTGCCTAATAAACTTGCCAATGGGCTCTTTTACCCACCGAAGGTGCCTATTGACCATTTGAATGCGATGATTAGCCCATCGAAGATGCCTAGCGACAGTGCCAACAGGCTGTTTTGCCCACCAAGGTTGCCTAGCGACTGTGCCAATAGATGGTTTTGCCCATCAAGGGTGCCTAGGGACTGTGCCAACGATATGTTTCACCCACCGAAGGCACGCAACAGGCTATTTTCCATTAGAGGTGCTTAGTGACGATGCCAATGAGTTGTTTTGCCTACCGAAGGAGCCCAATGGGCTAATTTTCCCACCGAAGGTGCCTAGCCATCGTTCCAACGGGTTGTCTTGCCCACTGAAGGTGCCTAGTGACCATGCCAACAAGTTGTTTTACCGAACGAGGGTGCCTAGCGACCTTCCAACGAGTTATTTTGCCAACCCAAGTTGTCCAACTGGCTGTTTTTCCCACCAAAGGTACCTCTCGAACGTGTCAACAGGCTGTTTTCACACCGAAGGTGCCTAGTAACCATTCCAACAGGTTGTTTTCCCCACCGAAGGCAACTACTGATCGTGCCAAAGGGTTGTTTTGCCCATCAAAGGTGGCAAACTAGTTGTTTTTCCTATCAAAGGTGTATAACAAACATGCCAACAGGCTGTTTAGCTAATCGAAGGTTCCTAGTAACCATTCGAACTGGCTGTTTTGCCCATTGAAGATGCCTAACAATCGTGCAAAATGGCTATTTTGCCCACCGAGGGTGCTTAGCGACCGGGTCAATGGACTGTTTTGCCCATCGAGGTTCCTTAGGGGCTATGCCAACGATCTATTTTACCTACTGAAGGTTCCTAGTGACCATTCGAACGAGCTGTTTAGCCATCAAAGTTGCATAACAACCATGCTAACGGGGTGTTATACCCACCGAGGGAGCTTGCGACCGTGTCAATGGATGGTTTTTCCCATCGAAAGTGCCTAGTGACCATGTCAATGAGTAGTTTTCCTCACTGAGGGTGCCTAGCGAGCTTCCCAACGGCCTATTTTGCCCCCTCAAGGTGTCCAACTGGCTGTTTTTCCCATCAAAAGAGCCTATCGAACATGCCAATGTGCTATTTTTCCCACCAAAGGTGCCTAGTAACCATTCTAACAGGTTGTTTTACCCACTGAAGGTGCCCAACTAGCTATTTTTCCTGCCAAAGATGCCTAACAAACGTGCCAATGAGCTAGTTTGCCCACCGAAGGTTCCTAGTGACCATTCGAACGAGTTGTTTTGCCGATCGAAGATGCCTAACAACCATCCTAAAGGGCTATTTTTCCCACCGAGGGTGCCTAGCGATCATGTCAATGGATAATTTTGGCCATTGAGATTCCTTAGGGGCCGTGCCAATGGTCTGTTTTACCCATCGTAGGTGCCTAATGGGCTGATTTTCCCACCTAAGGTGCCCACGGCAGTGCCGACGGGCTGATTTTCCCAACGAAGGTGCCCAGCGGCAGTGCCGACTGGCTGATTTTCCCACCGAAGGTGCCCCACGGGCTGATTTTCCCACCGAAAGTGCCCCACGGG
>JAOTJB010028299.1:0-10529 GCA_027123815.1 Erythroxylum minutifolium
ATTCAAAAGATGAAGAATAGTTAAGTTTTTTTACTTTTAATTAATTCCTTAATATTAATTTTAATTTTCAACTGTTTTACTGAGTGAAATAGAATTGGTATATATTAATTTACATTATTATTATTTATTTATATATATATATTAAATAATTTGTTAACGTTTACTAGTCAAAAGACTTATCGGCTTATTGTGGGTCCTACTTTCCATAAAAATTATTAATTTCTAGAAGTTTTTGACCATTTGAGCTCATCATATAAGCACATGTTACATGTAGATCCATCAGATTGGTTCAATGTTTGGTCTCTGTGTTCAGTACCAACTTGCACTCCGAAAATGACATCAAGCCTCATCCATTGTCTTTTACTGTGCATTGGTTATGTTTTTATGTTTCATTAAATTTTATGTGCATATTTATATAGGATTTATGTAAATATATATATATATATATATATTAATGATATATATTTTGAAACGGATTAATCTGCAGTTATTATTTTTTAAATACGCATTGAGTAAATCTTCAAATTAATACAATAATCTGTAAATTACGTCAATCGAATACTTCGCATTAAACAAGTCTTGTACGATAAGTTCAATCGAAAAAATATAAGTAAAAGATTCTAACATAAAACCTTTTGACTCCATACTAGACTATTCTACCAATTTGATCACCCCTAAAAGACCTATATAAATATGTTGATCAAATTAAATGACAGAATTGGAACAACCAACAAATGAGGGTGCTCCAACCCCTTTGAAGAATCCATTATCCATTTATACCGAATATTACGTTTGCCTTCTCTATCAAGGGATCAGCAAATTGGTGGTCAAGAAACAAAAATGACAAGCAATCATTATCATCACCGTTATGACACAGAGTTGCTTTTTTTGGACCGGTGTTAACCTATATTTATGGAAACAAATTATAAAAGGTAAAAGATATAATTATTGTAATTTAAAAAATTAAAAAACTATTCTTTAAATTTTCAGAAAATATTTTTGAATTTTCAATATATTTATAAAAATGTCTTCTTTTAGATTTCAGTTAAGAAATAACGAATTGAAATATACAATATTTGCGTATTTTGATTAATAATAACTTATCTTTAAAATCATGTAATAATATTCGATTAGTCTATATCAATGACTAAAACATTAAACCGGTTAAAACAGTTCGACCGTAAAATTTTGAACTAGTCAATTTTTTTGTTTAATATACGCTAATAACATTTATTATTAAAATTTTGCTAGTTTATTAATTAATTATTAAACTAACAAATTTTTATAAATTAGAATAAACTAGTTGATTTTTATATAAAATTCTTTTTTAATTAAACTTCAACTTTTTTCATAAATAAAAATAATCTCTTTATTTAATTTTATTTCAAATTCTTTAATTATATTCAATATTTAAACTTAAGCTAATTTTTTAAATTTAAGCTTCTTATATTTTTAAAACATTAATTTACATATGATATTTTCATTTTTTGTTATTATTTATAATATTTAATTAATTTATATATATTATTTTGTATTATTATTATTATTATTTTATTATGAAAAATTTTAAATGTTGAACATAACAATTTGAAGTTTGAAGTCAAAAGACTTGGCAACTTAAACTCAAATTTGTGGGTTCACTTTGAATAATAATTGCTAATTTCTAGAAGTCTAATCATTATATAAAATTAAAGAATTTGTTTAAATTAAAAACATTCAATTCATATTGAATTGTTATAAAACTGATTAAAGATTATGTAAAATTAAAATTAAAGAATTTAAAATATGATTGAAACAACTTGTTCTTATCTATTAAATAATTTAAGATTTAATAAAAAATATATTGTTAAATAAAAATTAATTAATTAATTTTAATTTACAAAGACTTATTAATTTATAAAAATTGACTCATTAATTAATAAATTGATCAATTTTTAATAAAATTATTAAAATATATTTAACAGAAAAATTAGATATTTCAAAATTTTTATGATCCGATTAAATTTTTTATTCACCAAGGAAAACACCAAAAACTGGTTTTTGACCATTTGAGTTCATCAAATAAGTACGTGTATGTCCATCCGATTCTTTCAAATTTTGGTCTTGTTTCAGACTTTCAGTAGCAACTTGCACTTAAAAAGTCAGATCCCAAGACATACTCCCCCTTTTTTTTAGGATTTTGGTATTTACAAAATAAAAGGCGTCACCACATTTCTTCAAAAGAAAGAAAAAGGCGTCACCACACGTCAGAACTCATACGTCATGTCTGTCATAATTCTAAGGGATAAGATTAAACTATTCTATCATGGTTTATTAAAATTCATCTACACATTTATATAAATCATATATATATAAACAAAATTTAATTAAATAGAGTTGAAATAGAGTTACTGAAACAAATGATTTGATGGGTTAAATTGCCAGGACTTATAAATAATAATTCTATAAATTTAAAGTTTATTAGATAAAGTAGCAAAGAAATATCAAAGTTGGGATCTTTATACTTCCTGAGATGTACAATTCATGAGACACAAGGTTACCTATGACTCCGATGAAATCAAATACATGACTTTTTCTGACTAAATTGCGAATATTCTTACTAAGCCTATGAAAATATCAAGACACGATGATATCTGCTTTAAACTCAAACTATGCTCACCAGAAACTTTGACTTTGAGCGGGACGGTTGAAGATATTAGAAACGTGAACTTGATAAAAACAAACAAAAGAAATAAGTCTATAAGAAACAAAAGCTCAAATAGGTAATATTCTAGAAACAACAATTGATATAACAGAAGTGTAACGGAAGAATAAAATATCTGTCAAATGCTAAATTGTACATACAAATAAAATAAGTTGTAGAATTCTGTTAAGAGACATCGGTACATATATACATACCTCAGGTATTGTATTTCTTGTCCTTTTCAACAAAAATAAAATGTTCTTAGTCTTCTTCAAGTTGGTGAAATAGAAGTTGTATATATTAATTTACAAATTTATTATTATTATTATTATTATTATTATTATTAACTTGTATTACAAATTAACATTATTTAACGATTTCAATTTTTATTCGGTTTGTAAGGATATAAATGGAAACATAAGTCAAAATTAGATTATATTCCATGAAATACTGTTGCATACCAAACACTATAATAAGAATTCACCCAACTTTCCTATCATAATTCTTGTAAGTATCCAAACATGTACATATCTTTACTTTCCATATATTCATTTTCTGAAGAATCAAATTCTAAATTTACTTTACTTTTTTGCCAACCAAACGGGGCTTTTGGATAAGATTTCAACGATTTATATTTTAGTTTTTCTCTTTTAAACTTTGTTTGCCTTTAGTCCCGTTTGAACCACCGAACACCGTTGCATTTTTAATTCACTAACTTGACGCTTTCTTCCTGTGTTTGAATACAACGGCATTACGCATTATATACATCACCAATGCAACATATCATATTAGTAAAATCTTCCACATAGTTGGTATCATTTTGGAAGTTCGACATGGACGAAAATCATACATTCACATTCATACTATAAATTCTTTTGGTCCTACATTATTATACGAAAAGATCATATTTTTATTGAATAATTTGTGTATGTATCGCCTGATTCGTTCGCCGATAATCTATCTGTTAAGTTTTATGTTATGATAAACTAGGGATTGATTCGTTCAATGGCTAGATTAATAAAATATGACGTTCAGTTTTATTAATCACAAGTAGCAATTAGGATTACCTTCTTTACCTTAGAGTTGGAAATTCTACGAAGACGTTCAGCTAGATTAATTGCATGCCTTACGTGTATTATCTTATTCATTGGTTTCTTAATTCTTAATGCTATCAATCAATTGAACTTACGATCGTATCTAGGTTATTAGTTGATAAGAATGCTTAGGATACATGTTTCTAATCATTTACACTTAAGAGAAAATACCCCCAATGAATGTTTATTAATGATTGAAATTTTATATCGAGGATCCATTTTAGCATGATAACATCGGTGACCCGAAACTAAGATTTTTCCTTTAAATTTTCAGATCCAATCACTTTTGTTAAATTCAGATTTTTGTTATCTATTTCTTAAATTTCGTGAATTGAAAACAACCCCCCTTTTCGTTACTTTGTTTTAGTTTTAAACTCGCTAACCTTTATCGTTAAAAATTTCTCGTGGGAACAATATCTACTTATCACTACTACATTAATTTGTATTAACGGAAGTTGGTTTCTTTTTAATTTGGTTGCAGGCGACAACTGCACCACCTGCACATAAAAATCTCCTGGAATGTTAAGGATTTGGTCTGCAGCTGATGGAGAATCACAATCTTCTGCTGTCAAATCTAGACTGCTTTCTTGAGAGGAACCTATTTTCTGTTCTACATTTTTAAAGATGATATTCCTAGTCCCCTGACTTGCCACTCCATAATCATTGGAGTTTACTATCGTTGTTTGTTCTTAATTCTCTAGCCTAGCCTTAGAATTCTCATTTTGTCCAACAATTGCTAATGGATTCAACATGTTGGCTTAATCCAACTAACAATGCTCCAAATATTGCGAGTTGAAGTGATGCACTTCATTTTCCATAGCCTTGAAAAAGGTGTGTCCAGATGCTATATTGGGCTTCCCACCCTCAGTATCTGAGGTATCAATTGCTGAGTTATCATTAGCATCAATTTGTACACCCACAATCTCATCATTTTCTATTGTAGAAGAATCAACCCCCAATAATTCATCCTGCCATCTAGTTTGAAAAAGTTTTTCTGTAGGAACCCATTTCTTGGTTGAATTATGAGGCTTCCAAGGATATGTCACCTTAATTTCAGTTTTTTCAATATCTCCTATTTCACCTCATTTGAGTATTGGTAAATAATCAGGTAATATAACATTCTTTTTTACCTCCACATAGATTTTTGCATACTCAATTTGCACCATTCTAGATGTTTGAGCATCCATACAAAGAGCCTTCCCTAAAGGAGTTGCTAAAATACTCAATCCTTCAATTGTCCTAAATTTTAGAGGCAAATTATGAAACTACACCTATATACGAAAAAAATTTACACATTCTCTATTAAAAACTATCCTAAGTTTCCACTTTTGAATAAACATGGGTTGGCCCGCTATATGCCAAGGTCTCATTTCCAATATTTCATTCAAATTATTATCAATAATAAATTTAAATAAAATAGTGTGATCATCTATGAGTAAAGTTTTTTCTAAACCTTTCTTAACCCATCGTACAGTGCCCCAGGCATTGATGATTGGAAATGTGGGTCTCTTACTCTAGAATGATCCAACCAACGCAATAGACTAAGCCCTCACTCTGGCTTGCAGTAATTCAATAGGTGGATTAACAACACCATCCTTTATAGCGTCCGGGTAATATTTCAGTTGTATCTTAGGCTGTTGCACGTGAATTTTCTTTGTCGAAGTATCAATCTTGGGGGAGGGGTTCTTAGAATCTGAAGCTAGTGAGCTTACCTCCTTTCTAAATGCATACTTTTGATAAACCTCTCGGGTGAGTACAGGAAAATCTTTCATGGACAGGGGTGAAGGTGCCCCCTCTCCTTCCACGAAATTCACTTCTTTGTCCTCCTGCCTCTCGTCGAGTGTCCTTAAATCATTATCCTCATATTGTAGCTCCTCTATCTCACGCCTTTCGCATTACCCAAATGCGACCCATTCTGTTTATCCTAGATAGCAAGAGACCCACCAAGTCTTTCACGTGAAAAACGTTGCGCGGAAATACATTGATTGATGAAGTTTCCAAAAAAGGGTAAAAAAATAAGGGTAAAAGGGTCTATTCCGAAGAGAGTAGGCAGAGAAAATGCGCGAAGAGGGAGAGAGTGAAAAGTTTTTTTATCGGTTTTATTTTATTCATTATTAAAATTTCAAAACACTTGGTCTTTGACGTTGAAGTCCTTGTGTGGAAATATTGATTGATGAAGTTTCGTACAGGCTCGCACCCCTCTCTCTCTAGTCTCTATATATGTAAAGAGCACCTTACAAGAGCCATAAAACACAACCCCTTTCTTCTATAACTCTACTTTCACCATATTCGAATTTCGATGGAAAATCAAAGGTACGTGACCCTGCTTTTGATAATACTCATGATTGCAAGTTGCAGATCAGTGGAGGCAAGAGCAACGGTTACTCCGAAGAAGATTAACGGTGGCTTACTCGTGCGAGAACTTGGAGATACCAAATCAAAAGAGTTCGTGACCGTGTCCAAGCAAAAAGCACCATCAGGACCAAACAATCATGGTACAAATTCAAACTTAAACTTATTTAAGTTTTAAGTCTACCTAAACATTTCGAGTTTTGAATTCGAGTTTCTTACATTCTTCTTCTAAGTTTTGAACACGCAATCCGTTTACCAAAGCAAACTGTAACAATCTCGCAGCATCTTAATCCTAATTATAGTTTGAGCGTTATTTGTAGAGATTAGGTTTAGTTTTAATCATCATTAATAATTGAACTCATTTTTCACAAGAAAATTTGAATGGTTCCTAATTGATATAAAATTTTGTTTTTTTATTAAATTTTAGTTTAAACGTATGAGTTTGTATTTACCTTTTTGAAAACTTAAATAAAATTTTAATAAGCTAAATTTTCTTTTTCAAATATATGTTCATATTAAAAGTTATGTGTACATTTAAAAAATGTTAAGAATTATTTATTATTTTTATTCATATATTCAAGTGTAGAAACAAAAGATCTCTAAAGTGAGATGCCAAAGTTTGGTACCTGCGTAAGAGATTATGTGTATATTATAGGATATTATTTCATAAAAGAAATAACGAATTAAAATATTTTTTTAATATGTTTATTTAAGTGTTTAGTTTTTAAACCTTTTAATTTTTAAAACATTATATTTATTAACATTTTATTAATGTGACTAATGGTTAAAAATGATAATGGACCGAGTCAGGTCCGAATGCTCCAGGTCAAAGTTAAAACAATGTCTTCTGGGTTAATGAAATTCCAATCGCGGCGACCCTATCTTTACGAAGGATTGATTTTGCTGCCAACGAAGAATCCGAGCATGTGAAGACTTATATTTAAAGAAGTTATGTCAATCTTCATATGCTTCAAAATAATTTTTGAGTATTTCGTTATCTATTCGAAATATGTTCACTTATTTAATATAAAAAATAATGTAAAAAATAGATAAAACTTGTATTACTATTAATCTTTATGTGATTTATCGGTCTTATAATTTAAATGTTAACAAAAAAATAAAATTTTAACCTAATTTATTTTATTTTTCAAATAAACATTAAAATAAAATTTTTTATTTTAATTCATCATCCTTAATTAAAATAAACACTTCCTTAAAATGAGAGACTCTAGCAAGACTTTATTTCCATGAACTATTTAGTAATAAAATAAATGAAATTTAAATAGTGCCATTGACGGATTTTCCACGAGAAATTCCGTTGACTTGTTTTATTATGTTAAAACAAACAAGAATTTCAAGCTCAATAAATAAAAGAATAATTCGAGAGTGGACTGATACTTTTGCAGGCAAGAATATTCAATCCGCTTAGTACTTAGTAGCCCTATATAGGCTTATAAAGAAATCCATGTTTTCTTAAACCCGTAGTCCCATTAATAATAGAAAGATTCCACTAAAAATTAAGAAAACATATCTGCAACTCTAGAAATTAGGAAAAATATCTGTAACCGAAAAATAATAAAATAATAACTTGAAGCTATAAAATAACTATACTGGTAGACTTGGTCAAAAACCATTAGAGCTAATGTTGTACCACTTTAACATCCCCTCTCGACATCAGGTTCCATTCTTTTAGCCATGCTTAGCTGATGACCGAAACTTTTAAACTTGTTGACATTTAAACCTTTTGTAAAAAGATATGCTATTTGATTCTTTGTTTTAATATGCTCCAATTCAATTTCTCTTCGTAAAACTTTCTCCCTGATAAAATGGTAATGACCCTCCTCATGCTTAGTTCTTGCATGGAATTTTGGATTTTTTTGCTACACGAATTGTTGATTGATTGTCATAGTACAATGGGACTACATAATCTACAATCAGATGTAAATCCTTCATCAACTGTATAAGCAATGTACTTTTTTTAGTTGCAATTGTTGTTGCTTAGTATTCTGCTTCTGCTGTTAACAAAGACACAATTGACGGTCTTTTTTTGCACCAAGAAATTGTTGATTCTCCTAGCTTAAACACATAGCCAATAGTTGAATGACAAGTATCATAATCTCTTGCGTAGTCAGCATCACAATAACCATACAACTTGCAATCTTCACCCCTCTAATATAGAAGACCATAATCAATTGTACTTTTCACATATCTTAACATTCTTCAAACATTTTCCATATGAGATTTCTTAGGATTTTGTATGTAACGGCTCATAACACTAATTGCAAAGAAAGATCTAGTCTAGTTAAAGTTAAGTCGATCAAAATACCTACCAATTATTGGTACATCGTCACATCTTCCAAATCTTTCCCTTCATGGACAAACATTTTTGCATTTGGTTCTATCGATGTTGAGACTGGCTTAAATTGCAGCATTCCAAACTTTTTGAACAAATTTTTTTAGAATACCTTTGCTAATGAAGAAGAATTCCTCCTCCTTCAACACGATTACTCTCTAGACCAAGAAAATGCTTAAGTTTTCCAAGTTCTTTCATGTGAAAACGAACTGATAAATTCTCCTTTGTTTGAAGAATTTGTTCTTCATTATCACCAGTTATGACTAAATCATCAACATAAACCAAGACAATAGCTAGCCTTCTGCCATTGATTTTGACAAATAGACTTGAATCTGCATATGTAACACGATAACCACTTTGAGTTAAAAATTTAACAATCTTACCATAATAGGCCTTTGGTGATTGCTTTAATCCATATAGTTCCTTTTGTAGCTTGCAAACATATTCAGGGTGTTCTTGGTTTTGAAACCCAATTGGTTGAACCATGTAAATCTCTAGATCTAGCTCCCCATGTAAAAATGCATTCTTAACGTCCATTTGCCATATATTCCAATCTTTGCTAGCTACAAATGCAAGAAAAACACGTATCGTCATAAGCTTTGCCACTGGACTAAATGTTTCATCATATTCTTGTCTATATTATTGTGTGAACCCTCGAGCTACCAGGTGTGCTTTATTCTGTAGACCCATTTGCATGAAATAGGCTTTACATCTTTTGGATTTGGCACTTGCTCCCAAGTTTGATATTGTTCTAATGCAACAATTTCTTCTTCCATTACTTTAGTCCACAATAAATTATGAGGTTCTTCTTTAAAGGTTTTTGGTTCTTTTCCAAATTCATCTTTAACTATTGCTGCATTGGCATATTTGGGATTTGGCCTCCGAATTTGTGTTGACCTTCTAAGTTGAGATTGAGGGGCTGGTACTTTTGCTTCACTTGTCCCACCTTCTTCACACAATTGTTGATACACACCAGTTTGCCAAGAATTATGAATTACTCCTTATTCAATATCACCATCTTCACTTGATTGAAAATGAGCAATTTGCAACTCATTTTTCAGATCAGTTGGGTCTACTAATATCTCCTTTTCTAAAGACCACCATGAAGATGCTTCATCAAATATAACAAGTCGTGATGTATAACACCTTCTAGTTGTAGGGTCATAACATTTCCACCATTTTCTTTGACTATCATAACCCACAAAGATACATCTAACAACTTTCTTTGTCAATCTTGCTACACAAATGATCTAGAATAAACACATAGTACAGATATCCAAATACTCGAAAGTAGCTAACATTAGCTTTCATATTCCACAAATTTTCAAAAGGTAAAAGAAAATTTAACCTTTGTTAAGGAAGTCTGTTAATCACAAATGTTGCTGTTTGTATTGCTTCTGCCCAAAACTTTCCTAGTACATTCTTTGCATGGAGCATACTACGACAAATTTCAGTAAGGTGCTTATTTTTCCTCTTTACAATGCCATTTTATTGTGGTGTGTTAACACAAGTATATTGATGATGAGTTCTACACTTCCTTAGGTACTGAGAGAACTCAATTGAGCTATATTCACCTCCATTATCTGTTCTTAAGCTAGAAATTTTCTTGCCCACTTCTCCCTTAACTATTTCTTTGAACTCTTTAAACTTTGAAAAATAATAAGATTTTTCTTTTGTAAAGAAAATCCACACATGCCTGGAGAAATCATTAATGAAAGTCACCATGTACTTCATTCCACCAATTGATAGTTGCTTGACAGGTCCAAACACTTCAGAGTGCTCCAATTATAACGGTTCATTGGCTTTAAATTTTGACTCTTCAAATGTTAATTGATGTGCTTTACCATATTAATATCCTGCACAAATAATGCCAGTTCTTACTTGATCGTAAACCGCAAGTGCACGGTTGTCGAAGTAAGTAATAAATCGGTAAGAACAGAGTCGTGTCCACAGGGATTATGAGAAAATTTAAATCTATGCTAGCTAACGATATTTTAAATCGGGTTGAGTGAAATTTTTAGAAAATTAAAAATAATTTAAATAAATT
>JAOTJB010028308.1:0-10529 GCA_027123815.1 Erythroxylum minutifolium
GAATCTATCAAGAAAGTTATTTTTAATCTTCCTCTTTATCAACTAAAACTTTAAAAAAAGTAAATTAGATTAAAAAAATAATGAAAATATAATTAAAGTCCAAACGAGAAAATTCAAAGCAAACAATCGAACTTTATAAAACCCAATTTGATCAAATATAGAAGAAAAGGGAGAAGGAAAAGACAACAAATAACCTTTTCTTGTTAGAGAATAAATATAAAATCTATACTTATAAAGTTTATAAAATTTACTAGCTCTTTTATATACTTTAAATATGACTCTTCAAGAGCTTTTATTGACAAAAACTTGTCAAAATTGGATTAAGATGACAACTAATCAAATCCATATTATAATTTGAAATCAAAGATTCTCCTAACTAAATTTGACTTTTTCTTCTTTTCTTTCTTTTTTTTGGATTAACTTGTAAAGTTAAGAAATAAGAATCAAATTCTCTTCTACTTCCAATCAGTTTTGTAAGCTCTGTTAAGATATCATTGGGAGCCATGACCATCTTTTCTTTAAATTATCCTTTACAAATAGACTATGGAGGAACATTTAAAGGCTTTGTAATAAGTTCCACTATGCTAACTCCTAGCACAGTATGCTTTATTGGGCTAGTGATCTCAAGCATTTAAGTAAAGATGATTACATTCTTTTTAAAGCAGCTTTTAGAAATACAATCTACTTGATTTGGTAGGAAAAGAGCTCTAAGGTCTTTAGAAATAAGCAAAGATGTTAAACATCCAAATGAACATTTACATGATAAAAGAAATGGTTTTATATAGAAGTTCTTTATTAGTTGTATCCCTAGATCTTGCTCACAAATAGGGCTTATCACTTAGCTCTTCTACTAACATGTTCTTCTGCTCCGTACCCTATAAACGTTTAGTATCACTAATTCTTCAGGAGATAGATGAGTATGGTGTAAAGGCCTGGAAGAAACTTTAAAAAGGATCAAATTGTATTAGATTTCAGTTGCCCGCCTAAAAAGATTAACCAAGCTAGCACACTTGTAATGCCTCTAGGAAATAAGAACATTTAATATTATATTATATGTATAGTTTAGGGATTTCAAAACTTGTTATAATTAAATATTTTTAATTGTAACTTATGAAATGACTGTAATTTACCATCCTACTTAGAAATATATTCCTTTTAATTTTTAAACAAAGAAACAAGAAATAAGAATGTTAAGAACACCTAAGGAAGTCGAATATTTGATAAGAAGATATAAGAATATTGAAAACATGAATGAAAGAATTCCATAACAAACCTAAATATAGAATAAAGCTCTTATACTAAATACCGATACGACCCTCATTAATTAGACTAGTCAAATTTAATACCAAGATGAATAAAGACCAAGGATCATTCTATCAAGATAAGTTTGATTCACAAAGTAGACTCAAAACATAAAAGAAGGATTCAACTCACCACACTCACAGGAAAGATGGAATGGTAGTGATAAGATTATGATATTGATTGCCACTAGCAAGGTAAAAAAGATCACAAGTTATTATAGAACCTAAAATAAGAGATTTTAGAATCAAAGAATGAAGAAGGTATCTCACAATGTTATTGAGTAATCAATAACATGATTTGTTAATTACATTAATAAGAAAATATTTATAAACATAAAAAACCTATGAATTAGAGCCTTAAAAGGAAAATAACATTCTTATCATAATCTAATTAGGAAACAACTAAATAACTTTAAAAGTCAATCCTTATCTAAACAAAAAGTTGAAATTCAAAAACTAAAACATCTAATCCATATGTTTAACGCTTTTCTAGCTTTATAGCTAACGCCAGTTGGCTTTTAAAACTTTACAATTGAAAATTAGTGATGAGTTTGATGTCGATCTCATTTTATATCCAACAATAGTTTTCTTCTAGAACTTTTTTTCAAATAAACATGTCATATGTGGCACTAACATGATGTTACATTTGATAATGCAAGTCTAACATGGTCATATGTTGGTTTTATATTGCCTAATTCTTAAATTTTTAAATTTAGATTAAGATTGGCATCAAAGACTAATATAGCACCAATGTAGACTACATTTTGTTTCCTTTTTCCATAGTTTTGCTCATTTACTTAAAGCAATATTATGGGATTGAATTTAGTCTCTTAAAGTATCAAAGAATCACTCGTTGCATAGAGATCCACCAATCATTGAGAGTTTTTTGGCCTTTATTACTCTAGTCCTTATCAATGTTCCTCTCATATTCTCTAATGGATCTCTAGTAACTTTTGGTGTTTTATTTGAACCTTTTTGAAACTATTCTAAACCCCTATTCATATGTCCTTTACTTAGAAACTTGTATAGCTTGAGTAGATTCTTAATTCTCATTAAAAAACTTTCACTCACTTTCATTCACATAGATCTTAAACTTTTTAATGTATTTGAATTTTTAGTTGAATGCTTACGCACAGCACAAGACCCATCAAACTTTATGGTAGTCAACATACCTAAAAAAGTCTTAACAAGTGACTTATAAATAGAATCAAACTGAGAAATATCTTTAATAAACTTAAGATATTCCTTAGCACTCTCAGTTTTAGGAATTGTTGTATTAATGTTGCTAGCCATAATAATTCACATAACATTAAGCTTAGTTTATTTAATCTCTTCTACAATTCACAAGAAGATTTTTCTTTAATGCTAATAGTATCAATAAGAACACCGAGCTTATTAGTTTAGAGAGTCGAGTCAAGACCCAGGATTCTTAGGTTAAACTAAACTTTGTCACATCATTTAATAAAGTTAAGCCTATTAAAATTTATAATAGATGAAATTCGCAATTGAACAGTAATATAATTAAATGATGTAAATATATTAATGCTTAAGTCATATAAACATAATCAAATAACAATCATATTACAATACATGTATATTATAATTCTCTTTCAGTGAAATAATAATATACCAAAGAACAAAAGTTGATGCTTAGTATTAGATTCGCATAATTGATAATTATACACTCTAATTAGGCATTCTTATTATCTTTGGATAAACTAAACATATCTAACAAAGTATGCCAATTAATCATGTTAATATTCAACAATAAAACATTAACTAATCTACTTTTGGATGATTATTAAATATTTTATAATTAATTAACTTTAGTATACCAATTAAATATATCATTATACCATTTCAATCATAAGCATTACATTATTATAGGTAACTAGTTTTTATTTAATTTGATGTTTATGAAAACTTTCTAGTGCTGACACTTTGGTGACTAACAAATTACTCATTATATAACAATCAAACAAAATAACTTATACAAGCATCATTTAGTATGTTATAAAAGTAATTGAATATTAATCTAAAGTAGTTGCATAAACTTAATTTATTTCTAAAACAATAATTTTAGTGGAGAAAATGGAAATTTTGTGGCGCAAATAACCTAATAGATTTTATGATCTTCATAATTTGGATGTGTTCAAGTTTGCTTTTATTATTTCTTTAAAGGATAATATTAGTTTGGGGTTATAAAGACCATCCTTGATTCATGAATGAAGCTATAATCAATAAAATAACTAAAAAACGAAGCTTACTTTTGTATGACTTTAGTAATTTATTATATAGATAAATTGACACAGGCACCAACAGACCTAAGTGATGGTGTCCGTTAATTTTTAAATCAACATCTTCTTTGTTTTTTAATTCATATATGAATATACATAATCTGATATAAAATTACTTAAAATATCAAGATGGACTCAAATATAAATATAAAAATAATGCTTAATCAACAATCACATCCCTTTAAGTATATCTATAATAAAGATGATCAAATTAGTCAAAAGGCAGCAAAAACATAATAACATAAATAATCTTTAATCACTATTTAAAGGGAAATTTTATTAGGACTTTGATTCTACATGTTAACTTTTAACTTTGTAGTACCTTACGTTTTATCAATAATTTTTACAAATGTAAATAGGGCGTACCTTAATCTATGATCTATAAGATAAATGATTTTGGAAATTCTTATCAAGATAGAATTTCAATAAAATTTTGATTTTGCTTATTTCTCTCTCTTGTCCTTAGCTTTGTATGTACAAGTTTTAAAGAGAGAGAGAGATTCAGTTAAACATAAATTGATTTTTTAATTACTCTTTTTTATTTTAGGTTCTATTAACATAAAAATAAAAGAGTTACTTTATTTAATAATTATCTTGTTGGCCGATAAATTTTAAATACTTGTACAATTAGTATGGTCATATTAATAAAAGATATCGCATACAAAATTACATCTTCCAAAGGGAGTGTTAATTTGTCTCCACTACTAGTTGCATGAATCTAGATTCGAGATCTTATAAAAAAAATGTAACTTCTTTGTGATTTTCCTTAACCATCGTTTATTTTCATTTCGAAGTAATCCACTTGTTATTGTAAAACTAATAAAGTCATGGAAAAGCACCATCTTAATTTAGTTAAGTCGATAATGTTTGAAGTAATCCCCTTTATATTGTAAAAATACTAAAGTCATGGAAAAGCACCATCTTAATTTAGTTAAGTCGATAATGTTTGAAGTAATCCCCTTTATATGTACAATTTAATTTGTTCATAATAAATTCTTTAAGATTTTCTCCGTCTTCTAAAATTCCTTATCACTTTCCCATTATTAGTTTATGTCCTACAGCTAATTAGTTAGTTGTAATTATGGTGAGATAATTATTTAAAGGTATTTTTTATCTTATACATATTCAGATATATATGATAAAGTCTATGGAAAATGTACATTGGAAATTAAATTATGATAAAATTATAATTATGAAATTTATATTGAATTTATGTATTATCCCTAAATTATTCCTAGTTATTGTTCTATTAAGACTAGATATTAATATAGCTAAAAATACTAGCACATATTATGTTGCTTTTTTATGAAAGAAATAGTCGATCTCCTAAAGTAAAGTATGAAAATACTTAAACAAATAAATAGGTATCTTTTAGTGAACAAATGTACTAAACTAATCCCATATTAGAAATTTATTTTAGAGCATTAGCCGTGTATCTGTAGAAATTCTCATTTTAATGATTGCATAAGTGATCCTTGGATTAGAAATCTCCAAAGTATCTCATATAGGCATTGTTATATTTTGATACTATTGATGACTTATTCTAGTAAAGAGTAACTTAATCAATAGTCATTAGACATAATGTGAACTATATATATGGAGGTCATTAAGTAATCAATATACGATTCCTCACCTAAAGTGCTCAAGGAAAATATTTTGTTATTCTCGTTTGTAAAATCTTTGGTCAACGAGAAATGACACTTTGAAGATAGTTTTCAAATGTCATGAATAAAATCAAATAAAAATGGTAAAGAACTAATATGATTATATTCAAATATTTAAGTAAACAATTAAAGATAAATAAAAGGGGTTTAGATTAATTTATCTAATCTTAAATATGATTCAAGGTTATAAATTATATCCATTGCTAACGTACTTAGGAACCTAATGGGTTACACCAATGTTATGAATACTATACTAGTATTGATACTAGATTTGGTTCTAGTATGGTACAGTATCAGTACTAGCCAATATTAGGTACTATTTGGTTTATTTTTAAAAATTATAAACAGTTTTTGAATTTTTAAAATTACAAAATAATCCTTTAATATATTTTTATATATAATTTTTAGTTTTACATCAACCATGTCTCTAAAACTCTTAATAATATAAATTTGAAGTAATAGATATCTCATTATTTTTATTAATACTACTTTTCACATATTTCATATATAAAGAATAACTGCAATTAATATAAGTAAAAGATTATTTAATCATTATATAGATATAAAACTAGAAATAATGTAAAAGTACTTAAATTGTTACATTTTATATCATATAATAAAGAATAGTTATTTCAAAACATCAAGTAGTAAGAATAATATAGGTTCATAACTTCCTAAACATGACCAATTAAAAGTGAAATCTAAAGCAAAAATACTTTCAGTTAAAATTTTAATTTTATATTGCATATATAGAATTTAAAATTCAAATACAAGTGAAATTCAAAGAAAATAAAAGAAATAAAAAATCTAAAAGTTTATTCAATTGAATATTCACTTGAATCGCATTGACTCTAATTTTTATTTAGTACAAAAATTCTCATTATTAAGAGAAGTCTTGTCATCACCATCATTCAAATTCATTGCACCAAATAACATGTTAATACTTTCCCATCTAAGATTTTCTTCCAAGTCACTCTCATATATCAAACTTAGTTCTTCAAAAATTCAATATGCTAAAAGATCGATATGGTTAAGGAAAATTGATGCTCTATTAAGAGTCCTAGTAAACAAATAAAAATTAAATTATTAATAAATTATAAGAATTATATTCAACTTAATAATCTTAATTATATACCTGTCTTAAAGCTTTAAGTTATATCGAACAAAGTCTAAATCGTGCAACTTTTTATGCTCCAATTTATTTATTTTCTTGGAATTGATGAATGCAAATGTATTCCAATTTCTTTCACATCCTATTGCACTCATACATTATGAAAAGAATCATCCCAGAGTTCCCCTTTCGAAAATTGAGTGGAGCCCTCCTAATTACGCTACCGTAGCCTTCCAATTAATATCTAACTCAACCAAAGGATTCCTGCAAAGCTAAGTCATTCAACTTTTAAACCTTTTATACTTTAAAAGTTAAATATAACGACAGCTTTTTCTAAGATTATCAATTTTCAAAAACCTACATAACATGATTTAAAACACTTTTAGTATTTCATATACCATCTCAACTTCTAACCACAAACATGTTTACAAGATCACAATTTTAAACCCTTTTCCAAAATAATTTAAAACATATATACAAATAACTAAACCAATTTTAAGAAAACACATACATAATAACAATGACACAAGTATAGCAGCACCCAATAATACAAATAATCTTGCGATGGAATCCCAGCTACTGAAGCACCTGAACTCATACCTGGGGTGGTTTATATAAAAACACAAAAATAGTGATAAGCTAAACAGCTTAGTGAGTGTTAATCATTTTACTAAAGTGAAATCTTTCATAACAACACAACTTAAATATTTCCATACAATAATAAAGCTCATGGTAAGATAATTGCCGCGAAAATTCATTCATGCATCACAAAGTCTGGTAATAAAATAACACTTCATAATACACAATTTCAATTTTCTGAAATACTACTTTGAAATGCCTTTCAAAATTGAACTCATAATATAAAAGTTTCCATTTTCCATTTTTATTTAAACCATAAATAGAGGTGGTAATAAGTTTTTTGAAAACTTTTATACTGAAAATAAATCAGCCACTCAAACTGGTACCATACGATGCCCTAGGTATATATAGCAGAGCAGAATTCCTACATCGCTTAGGCCATATCAAATGGCGCAGCCTCTTATAGAGTCATGGAGCTAATTTGCATCGCTTACCTGTGACTAGTTAACCATTAGTTACGGAACTAGTTCTACATCGCTTACTCGCAATAGGTTAACTATTATAAACTAGTAGTTATGGAGCTGGTTCTACATCGCTTATCAGTAACAATTTTTGCTAGCACTATTTATACTCAATACTTATAGAGGGCAACTCACTAGGCTACTAACAAACATAATACCACCCGCTGTTAGTAACTGACACCCCCCAAATGCTGACATGCACATTTCAAGGTACTCCAATCAGTAAATTTGTAATACCATCAAGGCATAACATAGACTAAAAATTCATTTCCTTTTTATTAACAAATAACATAATTTTAATGCCCCTGGATTCCTATTTTTTTAATTTTATTTTTAAGAAAAAGAGATTCTACTTGATATTGAAGGGCGGATCTTAATTTATATAAGTTAAAAAATTGGATTTATGATAATTTATAAAAAAACGTTTGCTTATGACAAAGAGGATACGTCACAGAAAATCTCTGAATTTTTATTAATAACATAAATATTAAGTGATTTTTTGATAATAAAAAAACCACTTAGATTTTGATTTGTTTTATCAATTCTTTTGAAATTTTCTTTATTATTGGAATTGTATTTATTAATATTTTTTTTTTGTTGATTCGAAAAAGTTGTAAATTGATACACGAAATTGTGATGGTACCTAAAAAGATATCTATGTATATCTTTTCAATCCAAATTTTTACTAAAAAATGAGATTTACGTCCTAATCGAGTATTTCTTCTTTTTAATATATATGAAATATTTTTTGATGATTTGAATTTTTTAGCATTATAACTTTTTTTTGGGTTAATATTTATTTCTAAGTTTATAAATCTATTTTTTTCTAATTTTTTCTATTTCATTTCGAATTGTACTTGTTTTAGTGGCCAAACCTTTAATTTTTTCTGTCAGTGAATAATTTGTCCACTCCATAGATGAAATCTGGCCATAAATTTTATGAATTGTCTAATTCTTGATTATCAAATCTTGTTCTTTTTTAGTTTTAGTTTTATTCAAGTCATATATGTCTCTAAATTGAAATAATAAAATTGGATTTCTTTTTGATTGTGAAAGTTTGCTTATTCAACATAAATATTCGTTTCATGATAAAATAAAAAAACCATTTGGATAAAATCAATTTAAAGTACACTCACTACTTGCTAGTTTCCTTTTCACCACTTTAAAATCCTTCAGTTGGCTTCATTCTCCGATCTGAAAACCTAATATGAATTCATTCAATTCCTTAATACATTTTCCAACTAAATACACCATAAACTATTTCAACTTTATTACTTTCTGCATACACTCCATATACTAATTTTTTTCCAAATAATAACCTAACACTTTATTTAATAATTCCAATGCCACAAATACACTTAATGACTACCCTTAATCACATTCACATGGTCAATGCACCATAACCATACTTTTATACCAAATATGCCCTTAAGGTCAAACTTAACATATTTTATATTAAACTTTTCCAATTCCATTCCATTTGATTTCTAACACTTAAAACCAATTCAAATTCACTTTCATGACATTTTAATATGTATATTTAAGCCATAAAATATCTTCACAAATTTTTACATAATCATGCACTTGTGGCCAAAATTCATCGAAAACCAATTCCAAACCATTTCTTTACTTCATTAGCATCAAAATCATGCTATGAACATCATAAAACATCAAAATAGAATTTTGGAACATATTACACTAAAGCCCTAGCCATGGCTGAAATTTCATCTAATCATTTCCATGATTTTTCTTCCATTCTTTCATCATTAAATTAACTTCCTAATGTCATTCATTAATCTTAAATCGTCAAATGGAAAAATAAAACACTTAGGTAATGGATCTTACCTTTGACCAAGCTCGACCAAGGTTCCATACACTAGTTTTCTTGATTTTCTTCTCCTAATCACTTCCAATTCAATCAAACCTTGATATCACATCATAAGGGTACAATTCACACCATCAAAACCAAAACTAAACTATATCACAACAAATCCAAATTTTCAACAAAACTAGTAAGCTTTCCAACCCAATTTCTTCTTCCTCTTCACTTGGATGGCTATGGGATCTTATTGGACGCTTGATTGGAGTTAGAAGCGTATGAAAAACTCCTTGAATCACTTCTCCATGGCCTAGTCGAGCCTCTCTCTCTTCTCCTTTTTTTCTTTTCTTTTTTCTCTCTTTTTCTTCTTTCTCAAATAATGGCCAACCACACCCTCTTTAAAGAGATGAAAATTTTGCTTAATTACACTTTTTGCCCACCATTTCCCTTAATAACATGTCATATTTACAACTTTACCAAAACTTCTCATATTTACATTTTAATCCATACCACTTGTCACCATTTAATTGGTAACTTTCCAAACTAATTAATTCGTGCTTATCTCATGGAAATCTTCCCATGTAATACTCTTATAGAATTTGGATGCATTTGGTTTGATAAAAAGACTATTTTGCTCCTTTTTAAAAATTTAATGCACTTTATGCCCAAATAAATTTAGCCCAACAAATTTTCTTTCATCTATCTCATCCTAATATACCAACACCCTATGTAACTATATACTTCCAATCACTTATAACTTGATTAATCTATCAAGAGATTACCTATTTGGATGGTTAGGAAATGGGAAGATTTTGTAATTCGATCCTTTATCTCCCATATACTATCATATCTGCTTAGATTTTGCAAAATTGCTACTATAAAATCCTTCATACAATGCTTCCATTTCCATTCTCGGATAGGGAGTGGCCGAGCAATTTTTATTAGTTCTTTGGCTCTCATCCTTAACTTGTTGAGTTAACAATCATTTGGACATTTACTTTTCTATCACCCTTTTCATACCTTTTAGATCATAATGCTCTTTCAAGGTATAATGCCTCTTTGCGTTCCTCAGATACATAGCATACACTAGCGAGTGTCTTAATCTAGAATTTCTTTCTTAAGTTCAACTATGACTAACATGTTAAGTCAAAAAGACTTTGCGATGATTAATTTTGATGACAATCAAATAATAATAATGTTAGAAACAAATGAACATTTTTGACAAGTGTGTTAAGTG
>JAOTJB010028327.1:0-10528 GCA_027123815.1 Erythroxylum minutifolium
TTATATGAATTGAAAGAACTTGCGAAAAATTTTTACACACACAATTCACCTCCCTCTTGCATGTGTTTACTTTTATCATTTGATATCAAAGCTAAGTTTCACATTTTGTGTTTTACAGCACGTGATATATTATTATAAACACCTTGAGAAGTTTTGAAGGACAGTTCATCTCAAAGTATCCTTACTTCAATGGAAACAACTACTCATACTGGAAAGAGAGAATGACCATATATCTCCAATATGTAGATATCAAAGTATGGCAAGCAATTAAAGTCAGTGCTATAATTCCCACTTCCGATAACGTAGAAGGATGGAATGATATTGACAGGAGAAATGCACAACTAAATGCTAAGGCAAAACATCACCTGATATATGAATTGTCCCCATACCTAGAGCTAACATCGTATAACCCAATTGAGATATTGCAGAATATGCTAAACTTCTTTTAATATCTTTTAGAGCAATAACTAAAGTAGCTCCTAATAGTACTATTATTATACCTACTAAAGCTATTAACTCCTTCCACTTCTCTCAGGGGTAGGGGTTCGGGTGATGGTTATACCCTAAACCCAGTCAGCTGCACATCTCCTATCTCCTAGAGAAGCGGGGCACGGGAAGTGACTTTATTTGGACTCTAGGAATGGTACATAGATCCTTCCTTGTTCCCGCGTGGTCCTCTCTATTTAGCTGAGAGCTAGGTTTTGAAATATCTGGTTCAAAAGGACCAGGAAAGGGGCTAAGCCAACATCTTGAGAATAAAGAAGGAAGGTGATGTTTCTTTCTTTATGGAAGGGAAGCTTGTAAGCTGGAAAGTATCCATCCCACTTTGATTGTGTACAGTCGACAACTATGCAGTACCTATTTGAAAGTTAATACCATCCCATTAAGGATAGGTTTTGTTGTTAGTATGTCAAGGGCTGGTAAGGTTTTGCATGTTATATCGAATTAAACCACATGCTCCAGGCTTAGTCAAAAAGCCCTTTTTTGATCGACCAACTGGAACCTAAAAAAAAGGGGATTGGTAGCGCCCCTGATTGAGACTAGACCAAGTCGGGCATATTGAACCATTTATTAGATGGATTTTACTGTACTATAAAGTGAGAAGATAGCTTTAGAAAATTTCTACTATTAAAGGAGTGCTGAGTCGAAGCTCGGATCGTATAGGAAAACCAACTAGTTTATCGAAATGGATAAAGTAAGATTGTTTAAGAAAGTACCCTTTTTCTAATAATAAGGTCAGTTTTGAAGTGATTGGTTTAAGCTTTTCAGTTTAGTGTGGGATCGATTTGATAGACTTGACCCCTTGGAGGAAGGGTAGCTATTTATTATAAGAGAGGCCTCAGTAAAGTCAGCATCTTACCTGGAAATTTCCTTATTAAAATCACCCAAAGGGCCTGACGGGGCTTAATCACTCAGCTTTTGTCCCCTGGAGCATCCTATCGTTAGCAAAAAAGAACTTATGCTTGACTAATCAAAGAAGAAGAAGAAAGGAGACTTGTTGGGGTGGGAATTAAGACAGGACTTAGTTACTAGTCTGAAACTGCTACCCCCGTTGCCCTAATTACTGCTTTCAGGAGGTATTCAAATTAATGAAGAAGGAGCTGAGCCATAAATTGAAACATTCTGGAGCTACAAAGATAGTTATTAATTCGTGAAAGCCGCTTCTAACATTCTGAGAATCTTGGCGGTTTCCTATAAAAAAACAAACGGCTTTCTATTATAGTTGCAAGGCTTCTAAACCTTAACTACCCAGAAGAATATAAAAAGATATCCTACTGCTCTATAAAAAAAGAAATGTGGGACAAACTTTAGGTCATGTTTCAAGGAACAAATGAGGTAAAGAAACATAAAATAAGTCCTTTAATGCATCAATAGGAAAATATTGGTATGAAACAAGGAGAGACCATAGACGAATTCTTCAGACACTTTAACAACATCATCGCAGCCCTAAAGAACTTAGGAAAGATATATCCCATTGACAAGTTCGTAACGAAGATTCTGAGGTCACTACCAAAGGAATGGAGACCTAAGGTGACAGCTCTAGAAACGAAAAAGGATCTAGATACTATTTCACTCGACTGGCTACGAGAAAATATGATGATCCATGAAATTGAGCTTAGGTGAGATGAAAGATCTTGCTACAAAAAAGGAATGAAACTTAAAGCAACTGAAGAATCAAACGGTGATGAAAGTGACACTGAGTTGCAAATAGAAGGAGATGACGAGTTTAACTTTATAGTCAGAAAATATGCCTGCTTCTATAAAAGGAAGTTGACGAAGAAAAGAGAAGGAAACAAGATAGCCAGAAACAATAGGTTCATATCAAAAGGTAGCAGCAATAATATTAATACACAAAACAATCATATCATATGTTATCATTGCAAGAAGCCTAAATTCACAAGACCATAATGTCCTCTTCTTTAAAAGGACAAGTCAAAGAATAGAAAATCTAGAAAGCAAGTGATGACTATAACCTAGTTAGATGAGGATTCTGATAACTTTGAAAAAGAAGAACCATAAGAAGTCAACAACGTTTGCTTCATTACTGAATTAGGAGATGATGAGTTATATTACTCTGACTCTGATATTGAAGTTGATAAATTGAAAAATGCATATTCTGAATTATATGATTAATAAAAAATGTTGACAGTGAAGTATTTCAAAGAAGTTGAGAAGTCCAAAAGTAATGATACATCTTTGAAGAGTAAGATTTAATCATTAGAATCTGCGAATGAAAATTTGGTGACAAAGAATATGTCTCTTGAGATTGATTATTAACAAAAGGTTTTTGACAAGGAAGCTCTGGAAGAAAGAGTAACTAAGCTGAAAAATATGCTGTTAAAAAATGATTATGATAAGGTAAAGTAGTTAGAAGAAAAAATCACCATCTTAGAACTTGAAATGGAGAAAAATGCTGGAAAGATTTTATCTTTAGAGAAAGACCTTGAAAATTCGTTGATAGAAGGAAGAATCTTGATGTATTGCTTAATAATGGTAAATGCATTTTTAGTAAGACCGGAATATGATACAATGAAAATAACAATATCAAGCCATACAAAAACTTCTTTGTTAAATCCAGCATCAGCTATAGCCAAAATGGCAAGAACCTACTAAGTGGCAAAAATCATAACAATTATCATTCATCTGTTTTGTGAGATTATTGTGATAAACATGGTCACATTAGTCATTCTTGTAATTTTCTTAAAAAGACATTATCTCAGATGTATGTTTGGAGACTAAAATGTCAAAATACTAACCTGAAGGACCCAGAAAAAATTGTATACCTAAAATGAGATAATATTTTTTGCAGATATGCTTTAAAATACAGACAAGAGAAAATTAATGGATAGATGATAGCGGCTGTTTAAGACGCATGACAGGTGAAATATCGCATTTCAACTATAGTGAAAGGAAAGACAAAGGTAATGTTGTCTTTGCATACAAAAATAAAGCAAAGGTCACCGTAGTTGGTAAAATTGGTAATTCTAACTCTACCTCCATTGATAACATTCTCTTTGTTAATGGTTTGAAATCTGTTGAGTATGAGTCAGCTATCTGACAAAGGTTACAAAGTCATTTTCTATGTATCTCATTGTGAAATTGTTGATATTCATAATAATAATATTATGTTTATTGGTTCTAGAAATAAAAAAATATATTGTTGTCAACTAGAAGACATGTCCTTACAAAATGTTAAGTGTTTTGTCTTTATAGAAATGATTCGTTTATCTGACATAGGAGATTCAAACATGCTAGTATCAGCATTCTATCAAAATTGTCCAAAAACAAATTAGTAAGAGGACTGCCAACCTTAAAGTTTGAAAGCAATCAGGTTTATGAGGCTTGTTTAAAAGGTAAACAAGTCAGAAGCAATTTTCCTTCTAAAAATATAGTGTCTACTAGCCAGCCACTTGAACTTATGAACATGGATTTATTCAGTCTCACTCGGACTCAAAGTTTTGGTGGTAAACAATACAAATTTATTATAGTAGATGATTACTCCAGATTTACATGGGTTTATTTCTTATCAAATAAGGATGATGCTTTTGAAGTGTTTGAGAATTTTTGCTATAAAATTCAGATGGAAACATGGTACTGCATTACTTCAATTTGAAGCGATCATGGAGGAGAATTTGATAACAGAAAATTTGAAGAATTCTGTGACATCAATGGTATAACTCACAACTTCTCTTGTCCAAGGATGCCTCAACAAAATGAAGTTGTGGAGAGAAAGAACAAAACTTTGGTTGATATAGCCAGGACCATGTTGTGTGAAAGTGGACTACCTCATGGATACTAGGTAGAAAAGTGGACTACCTCATGGATACTAGGCAGAAGCAATAGCCACAGCATGCTATGTTCTTAACAGATATCTTATAAGACCCATTCTAAAAAAGACTCCCTATAAGCTGTGGAAAGGAAGAAAACCAAATGTTGTTTATTTTCGAGCTTTTAGCTGCAAGAGTTTCGTTCTAAACAATGGTAAAGACAATCTTAGAAAGTTCGATGTGAGATCAGATGAAGCTATTTTTCTGGGATACAGTACTATCAGTAAAGGATTCAGAGTATATAATAAAAAAACAAAGAAGATAGAAGAATCGATATATGTGGTATTTTATAAAGCATTACTCGACAATAGTAGCTGATTCAAATGATGAAGAGCATCTTTTGATTCCTAAAAATACATCAAAGAATAAAACTACACCAATAATACCCTCTTAATTACAAAATCAAAAGAGCCCATTTGAAGCTAGAGTAGAGCAGGCTCCTTTATCTTAGCAACAGCTTATGCAACGAAAAACATCAAGAGAATGGAGAGGTCTTGATACACATTAATTGTTGGGTTTGCAATGGTTGCATGCATCACATGCATGCGAAGATATGTATAAAAGAACATGAAATGTAAGCTTTTTACTTTGTATATCTCCTCTTTTCTTATTTCTTCTCCTTGTTTGGGTTGTTGCAAATACCAAACCCTTCCTTGATCTTCAAGAACACATAAAGATGGAAGAAGAAACAATGTATAAGGTTTATTTGAGTCCCAAACTAGATGAGTTCTAGTAGATGCTTAAGATGATGGAAGATAGGTCAACAATCTTATTGCGTGCACTTTGATTCATGCAATAATTGTATGAATTGCAAGAACAAGTCTCGAGACACCTCACTCTTACCCTAGAACTCTTCTAAAACCCTTTCTCTATCACTTGAGTGTGTAAGAAGTGAAGGAAGCTTGTGTACATAAGTGAAGAACTCACTTATCTACAATTTCATGATTTTTTTCGGGGCCCTTTGAGGCATGATCGTGGCCTGCTTAAGTATGCCATACATACTTGTTTTTCATCTAAAATTTTATGTGTGTGACCCTTAGGTTCTCGATTATTTTAGACACTTAAATTAACTCTTAATTCAAGCACATGATGAAGGGTTTCATGATGCCTATTTGTCACAATATAAGTAGATTAACCAACAAACTCTTTGATAGTTAATTATCCAATTTATGAACCTTTCCATAGACAATTACCATGCAATTCATCCTTTCACCATACTATACCCCATTTGTTTCAGGGTATGGGCTATGTGTTAACTCTTACTAGACTAATTACGTCACATCTAGTCCAAGTGATGTTAGTTCTTGTGCTAGGATCGCATTACTGTATGTGTCATTGAAGACTCTCTTTATGACACATAATTGCTCTGGCCAAAGACTCTCGAATAATGACCCCGACAAGAGGTCGCAGGTATCATCTCCTTCTATCAAGGGTGGTGAATCCTTTATTGGCTACCCAATTACTTTCGAATACAAATAGCTGTACCTAATCACCACCCTAAGACCGACCTCGTCTTGAGGTAACAAGGAATGATGTTAAAGCACAGGATTTATATCCAAGATATCCTTGAGCACCTCAAGTCTAAGGATATTTGCACCATTGCTATTATTGCCTTTAGAGCACTACTATAACAATCTCCCACTTGCACTAAATCCAATCGCCTTTGAATCTAATACCATAGGCGAGTACACAAGAATCAAAGTTTGTCTCAGGAAGTGGCTTAGTCAAAGGATCAGCGATGTTTTGACCTATGAGCACTCTCTGTATCTTCACATCACCCCTATCAATTATCTCCTTGATCAGGTCATATCTCCTTAGTACTTGTTCGAACCTTTCATGAGACCTCGATTCCTTGGCTTGAGTAATAGCCCCATTGTTGTCACAGTACAACAATATTGGGTCTACTACGCTAGGAACCACTCCAAGTTCCAAGATGAACTTCTTAATCTAAACAGCTTCTTTTGTGGCTTCCGTAGCTGCAATGTACTCTGACTTGGTCGTCCAATTTGCAGTCGTCTCTTATTTAGAACTCTTCCAACTAACCGCTTCACGATTCAGTGTGAAAACATAACCTAACTAAGATTTGGAGTCATCCTGGTTAGATTGAAAACTAGCATTCGTACCCACTCACTACAAGATCTCTATTTCCATATATCAAGGATGCATCCTTAGTCCTTCTTAAGTACTTTAGGATATTCTTGACAGCCACCTAGTGATCCTTACTAGGATCCGATTGATATATGCTCGGAACACTTATAGCATAAGATATATCAAGTTTTGTACATAATATAGCATACATAATTGATCCTACTGCTGAAGTATACGGGATCATACTCATGCGAGTTCTCTCATATTATATATTGGGACATATATATTTTGAAAGTTTTATCCCATAAGTCATAAGAAGAAACCCTCTCTTGGACTGCTCCATGCTAAACCTATTTAGCACTTTGTCTATGTATGTTGACTGTGAAAGACCTAGCAACTTCCTTGATATATCTCTATAGATCTTTATTGCCAATATATAAGTTGCTTCTCTAAGGTCTTTCATGAAAAAATTATGGGACAACCAAACTTTGACTGATTGCAAACTTGAGACATCATTTCTTATAATTAATATGTCATCCACATATAATACAAGGAATATAATAGCACTCCTACTAACCTTCTTGCACACACAAGGTTTGTCATGATTTTGTGAGAAACCAAACTCTTTGATTGTCTCATGAAATCAGATGTTCCAACTCCTAGATGCATACTTCAATCCATAAATGGATTTTTGAAGCTTGCATACCTTTCTGCTATCTTCGGATATAAAGCCCTTAGGTTGTATCATATATACATCCTCAACTAGGTTTCCATTTAGGAAGGTTGTCTTTACATCCATCTGCCATATTTCATAATCATAATGAGCAACAATGGCTAGGAGTATTCTAATGGATTTAAGCATAGTTATAGGGCTAAATGTCTTGTCATAGTCAATTCCTTATCTTTGACGGTAACTTTTAGCTACTAGCCTCACTTTATAAATAATCACATTACCTTATATATCGATTTTATTCTTAAAAATCCACTTGCACCCTATGGGTTTTAACCCTTCAGGTGGCTCAACCAAAGTCCATACTTAGTTTGCGTACATGGAATCCATTTCAAACTTTATGGCTTGAAGCCATTTTTCAGATTCTAATATCTTCAGAGCCACTTCATAGGATGTAGGCTCATCATCCTCTATGAGCAATACATCATTTTGTTCACTTATAGGAAATCCATATCTCTCTAGAACATTACATATCCTACTTGAACTACGAACATGTTGTGTGTCAGAAGGTTCAACTATTGTCTCATCTATGTGAGCAACAATTTCATGTTCAAGCAATTGATCTACGTTTGTTTTAGCATCATAAACTTCATCAAGTTCAACTTTGCTCCCACTATCTTCTCTTAGAAGAAACTCTTTCTATAAAAAGATAGTATGCTTTAAGACAAACATGTTTTGTTCTAAAGCATTATGGAACTGATATCCAATTGTTTCCTTAGGATATCCTATAAACAGACATTTATCAGACTTTGCTTCAAGCTTGTCTAATTGAATCCGCTTCACATAATCCAGACAATCCCAAACTTCCATATGAGAAACATAGGGCCTCTTGTTATTCCATATTTCATATGGAGTAACTTCAACTACATTTGAAGGGACTCTGTTTGTCACATAAACAGCAGTCTCGAATGTATAACCCCAAAAGGATTTTGGTAGATCTGTTAAGCCCATCATTGACCTTACCATGTCTAACAAGGTTCAATTTCTCCTTTCCGCCACACTATTATGTTGTGGTGTGTAAAGTGGAGTCTACTGGAACACTATCCCATTATCTCCGAGATAAGTTAGAAATTCCTCATTTAAGTATTCACCAGATCAATCTAATCGAAGTGTCTTAATACTTCTACTGAGTTATTTCTCTACTTCATGTCTAAATTGTTTGAACATTTCAAATGCTTCAGACTTATATACAATTAGATACACATACCCATATCGTGAATAATCATCAATAAAAGTAATGAAGTACACAAAACTGCCTTTCACATGAATGGACATCGGACCATATACATCAGAATGTATTAAGTCTAATAACCCATTTATTCGTTCATCTTTTCCTTTAAAAGGTAATTTAGTCATCTTGCCTAACAAGCATGATTCATATGTTTCATATGATTCATAATCAAATGACCCTAAGCTACCATTCTTGTGTAGCTTCATCGTACATTTCTCACTTATATGGCCAAGTCGACAATGCAATAAGTAAGATGATTTTATATTATCTCGTTTTTGTCTTTTATTGTCATTCATATTTAAAATTAGATTTTACATATCTAATACGTAAATTCCATTGCACAATGTAGTAGTACCATAAAACATTTCATTCAAATTAATTAAACAACCATTGCTTGAAAAAGTTAAATGAAATCCTACTTTATTAGGACATGAAATAGATACAATGTTTTTAGTTACAACAAGTACATAATAGCAAATTTTCAAAATTAACTCTAGCCCACGTGGAAGATACAAAACATATGTCCCTACAGCTAATGCAGCAACTTTTGCTCCATTTCCCACACGCAGGTCCATCTCTCCCTTCTTAAGTGGTCTACTATCCCTGAGGCCCTGCATATCAACACATATGTGTGAGCCACATCTGGTATCTAATACCTAAATGTTATCATCAAAAATAGTATTAACATCAATGAAAAATATCTTATCTAAAGTAAATGGTGCGGCATCCAATGCCTTCTTTTGCTTCAGTGACTTCAGATAAGCTTTACAGTTCCTCTTCCAATGTCCTTCCTTGTTGCAATTGAAGTATATCCCCTTTGGTCTTGTCTCCTTCGCCTTCTTCTTGGTTACATCTCCCATTAGCCTCTTGAACTTCTTCTTCTTCTTTCGGTTCTTCTTTCAACAACCAGAAGCACAGTCCACCAGCATCACATCCTTACTGTCCTTCTTGACAATTTGCTCAAGTGTTTTGAGTAGATTAATCAACTCAGGAATCATTATGGATATTGAGTTCATCCGATAGTTAAGCACAAACTGTGAATAACAATAAGTCAAATTGGTCATAATTAATTCTATAATTAATTCATGATCCATAATGAAACCCAAACTGGCTAATCTCTCAATGTGTCCATTCATCTTCAGCATATGCTGCACCGGAGATGATCCCTCAGCCATCTTTGAACAGAAAAATAACCTCAAGGTCTCGCACCTTTTAGACATAGCCTGCTCATCAAACAGTTCCCTCAGATGGTAGACTATGGTATGAGCATCCATAGCCTCATATTGCTTTTGCAGTTCTAGTGACATAGAGGCCAGCATTATACAGCTAGCCAACTCATTATCATCTAGTAGCTTTTTATAAGCTCTCTGATCTTCATCAAATGCATCGACAGCAAGGGAATTGAAAAATGGTTCATCTAGGACATATTCTAGTTTTTCAGATTTGAGAACAATTCTCAAATTCCGTAGCCAATCCAAAAAGTTGGGTCCCATGAGTTTGTTGGAATCTAACAGGGAGTGCAAGTTCCCACAAGAAGACATTGTATGATTTGATAACTTAGAAGAATGAGAGAAAGTGTTAGAATGTACATTTAATACATATCTATAAAGACTTTGATAACATGCATTATGGGTCCCACTATTCTTATAAAAATCCATAGTCCTCACTACAAATTCGAGAAAACTTATACTTTTCTTAATGGGACGATATTCGGTATCACTAAGAATGATCTTGGGTTTGGCCAACAAGCCACCTTAGGTCAATTGGTAGGTATCATTCATACCAATTGCATACAAGTATGTAACTATTGACTTGTGCCATCAACTGCTGATTTACCACAATCATAGGGTTATCAACTCTTGATTTATATACATCCCATGTATATAATCCAACTTCGCCTTTATCCACTTTAATCTGGGTTTGCTCAATAAATCAACGCTTCCAGTTAATACCAACCCATTAATTCAAAAATCTAATTTCCGTGGTTTGAATATATTTGTGTAGAGCGGGCTTCGGTTTACACAATAACCCAATGCTAAAAGAACTCTAGTTCTTGCCATATCAATGGAAGGCATAAGTCCTAATATTTTGGTTGAGGGATTTGTCCTTTGGTCTCATCAATACTTGGATGATCTTGATTATGTATATCAC
>JAOTJB010028336.1:0-10528 GCA_027123815.1 Erythroxylum minutifolium
TTTCAGTTTAAATAGATAAAGTGTTTCAAAAAGTGGGTACACATATGTGATAAGTGTAAAGTGTTTCAAAAAAAAAAGTGTGTACCGAGTTTTGTTAAGTGATGTGTTATAGTGATGTGACACGCCACTCTCGCGGGGCACGGATCCGGGTATCACTGTCGATATCAGGTTTGGGTTCAGCGGGAATGGGGTGTTACATTGAACGTAGTGCACCATTATCATAGTTTATATACTAGAATGTCTGCAGGGTGTTCCGGTATGCACCTCATGGTAATGGGGCACTACATTGGGTGGTATCAAAGCCTGGTTTGGCATCCATAGGGATATATAGGAATGTTAAGCATGAAATATCACGAGAAATGCGAATAATGATTCAGTTGACCTAAGATCTGTAGGAGCCAGTAAGGAGTCTTCGATACCTCGACCAGAGGAGATGCCTCCTAAAGTTCCCAAGAGAAGGGAGAGGAGGTATAATAGGCTGCAGAAGCAAGGGGTTGTGGATTTCTATAGCAGCACAGACCCTGCTGAGGCTGAGAGATGGTTAGAAAGGATGGAAAGAGTTTTTGATCAGATGAACTGCGAGCTAGACGAGAGGTTCGACTATGCAGTGTCCTTACTATAGGGCCCAGCTTATCGGTAGTGGAAAATTGTCTCAGGCAGTACCACTAGGCCTTGTAACTTGAACTGGGAAGACTTTTTGAGGGTCTTCAAGGAGAATTACATGCCCAAGATCTACTTGGACAGGATGATGAAAGAGTTTCTGGATTTGAAGCAGGGTAGGATATCAGTGGCATAATATGAGATCTGGTTCAATGAGTTGATGGAATATGCTACTGTTTTTATTACTACTGAAGAAGATAAGTGTAGGAGATTCAAAGATGTGCTGAACATGGAGATCAAGACAAGATTAACGATCTCCAACCTGAGTAGTTTCACCAAGTTGAGAGCTGCTTCAATCAGAATTAAGCAGCTACTGAGAGAGGGACAAGTAGAGTCTGGGCAAGGGTCTAGATTAAAGAGATCTAGTGAGATTTAGAGTTGTTCTAGCAGAAGATTCAGTAAGTATCAGAAACGAGCTTTCAGTCCTGTTGTTACCGGAGCCCGGTCAGGTGTGAGAGGGGAATCTGTAAGTGAAGCTACAATCCAACAGAGTCGAGATAGTAGGACTGGATAGAGAGTCCGTAGTAGAGAAAGAGTGAGAACAAGGAGTCCTTCTATTAGGACTGAGGTGCAGAGTAGCCGACCACAGTCTCAGGCCTGAGTTTATGCCATGACTAGGCAGAAGGCTCAGGATTCTCCAAGTGTCATTGCAGGTGCGCTACTTATTTATGATTATGAAGCATTTACATTGCTAGATCCAAGATAGTCCACCAATTGTTATTTGTTTTCTTTTGATAGTCCATTCGGTATTCACTATTTTATTATTGCTTTAATACTTATGTTGATAGTAACATGTGATTAAAGTGTTTAATGATGATGAATGTTATGATATCTGTGATGGGCTGATCTTTTTTTTTTTAGAATTAATGTAGCTATTTAGTTGAATTTGCATGATTGGGTTACGGATCTGTTGTCTTATTTATTGTTGTGTTTCTGGATTGAATGGATGTAATAGAATGGCCACACTTTGTATCATTTTAGTATTAACTGAAGATTCAAGGGATGAAGTTTAATACAGATTGAGAAACTATGGACACTTAGGTTAAGAGCTAAAAATATATTAACTTAAGTTGGAATTAGTAGTCAGGTTTTCGTAATTAATTCGAATAATAACTTGTTGAATACGAAAGTTAGGTTAGTTCATTATTCGAATCGATTTAGAACCCAACTATTAATTTTAGTAAGACAAATAATCCAATCATTTCCCTTAATCATGCATAGGAGATTAAATTAATGAAATTAATTCTCAAGAGTTTTTCCATTTTGATTAATCTATTTGCCTTAGCTCCCAATTGATTTTGTTTACTTTTCAATTTAATTTCATAATTTTCTTTAAACTGGGATCGAATGTTTATGACTGCATTGCTTTTATTTTTATTTTTAATTCAAATTTAATTTAAGTTGATCAATTTCACCTCCATAGGAGACGGTCCTAAGTTATCAACTACAACTACCTCGTATACTTACGAGTAGGATAGCATGGGTCTTTTTAGAACTTTTTGGACAATAAGTTTTTAGCATCATTGCTGAGAAGGTGTTTAGTGTTTTGAACTTGAATTAATTTAAATTGTTTTATTTGCTTAAGTGATTCTGATTGTTCATGTTTGTTCATCCATGCATGTTTTATTGTGTTACTTTGTTAACGTGTTTTTTAATTTTTATTATTAATTTAATGCTTTTTGTAGTTAGTTTGTGCTTGGTAGGAGAATATTAGGTAGTGAATTCACTTTGTTTATGCTAGGAAGGAGATCTTTAGATAGAGAATCCATCCAATTTATTAATAACATACATCGTATACGACGATTTCAAGGGGATTTAAAAGACAATCACGAGGAACCCAAGAGTGAAGATCAAATTAATAACCATAAGATGGGTGAAAGGTAGCTAGTGATGGAGTATGTTATTGGTGTACTGCCACTTCATACATACATTTGGGAGAGGTAGTTAGGAACTATGAATTGAAGAGCATCTATTATAAGATGATGTTATTGTTCTATGGGGTTCCTAATGAAGACCCTTTAAACTTCATTCAAGAATTCTGTACCACTCTCTAAACCTTTCCACTGGGTGGTTTAAATAAGGATCAACTTAGGATGAAGTGTTTCCCATACACATTGAAGGATTGGGCCAAGGTATGGCTAATAAGCCTTCCATCCAGTTCATTGAATACACGAGAAAAGGTGTATAACAAATTCATAGGAAAATTCTATTCCCGCCAAAAGACATCTGAGTTGTGCACCAAGATAGCTACCTTCATTAAGATGGAGGTAGAGTCATTCCATAAGCCGTGAGAACAGTTTAAGATCTTGCTAATACAATGTCCACACCATCATTTTTTGCCTCACATGCTAAACCAGTTCTTTTATGATGGGTTGACGTAGCAGTGCCATTACATGGTGGATAATGCGGCAGGAGGAGCAGTAGGAGAGAGGACGACTGAAGAAATGTATGAAATCTTTGAAATATTGGGGGCTAATTCTCAATAAAAGGGCATGAGGGGAAAAAGAGCTGGAGTTTATGAAGTGAGCTCGAATCAAGAATTGACTATGCAGTTAGCTGAGTTGATGAGGCATTTGAAGATTTTAACTACAAGGCTACCCCAAAATGTTCCAAATCAAGGCGTGTGTGGTATTTGTGGAACTTTTGGTCATAAAGCTAATGTTTTTTCATATTCTTACGAACCTTTGACAGTTAAGGAAGAACACGTTAACTCACTTAACGATTTTCAACCAAAGGAGAGAAATGATCCATACTCAAACACTTACAATCCTGGATGGAGAACCACCCCAATTTTTCTTGAAAGACTAACAATCCCCTAATACAACCCCAACAACAATACCAAAATTTTTAAAGGCCAAATTATTACTAAAGGCAATCCTCAAATCAAAACCCGTCTAGCAAGCCTTCTTTGAAGGAAAGCATGAATGCATCTATGAAAAGGGTTAAGATCCAGGTAGGGCAACTAGCTACTCAAATTCACAACAATCAAAAGGAAAAGTTATCTAGTCAACCCCAGAGCAAGCCTAAGCAATCACTATGCTAAGAAGTTGGAAAATGATTGACAATCATGTTGAGTTCCCTTGTGGTCTACCTAACACCGGTGATCAAGAGAAGGAAAGCCTCACCTAAGAAGAAGAAGAACGTAATGAGAAGAGCAATGTGAGAAACTCTACAAGTCACATTCAAAAGGGTAAACAACTGAAGCATGACACCAAGGACAATGAAGGACAAAAATCGTAAGGCAACGAATCCTTATCGACCACTAATTCCATATCTAAGTCACCTTAAGGAATCAAAACAAGATGAGCAGTTTTCCTATATATATTGCATGCTTTCTAAGGTCAATGTTAATCTATCCTTGTTAAATGTGATTAGGAACATTCTGGCTTATGTCAAGTGCTTCAAGGAACTAAGCACCAAGAAATGAAAGTTTGAGCCTAACCAAAAGGTGCTAGTTTTGAAAGTAGCAAGTGCAATTTTGTAGCCACATTTACCCCTAAACCGAAAGATCCAGGACGTTTTATCGTGCAAGTATCTATGGGTAATGATGATGAGGTTAAGAGTATGCTTGATCTTGGAGTGAGCATAAACCTTATGCCTTACTTTATTTGTGAGAAACTGGATTTAGGACAATTAAGAACAACCAATATGTGCCTCCCATTAGCTAATAGGTCAATCCATTATCTGAAAGGAATAATAGAGGACGTGTTAGTGAAAGTTGCGGGATTGATTGTTCCCAGAAACTTTGTTGTCCTAGACATGGGGGTAGTGAAGGAGAAAGAAACAAAGCACTCCATACTCCTTGGGAGGCCTTTTATGGCCACCACCAATACCTTGATTAATGTGAAGAACAGTAAATTAAGTATGACTGTTTTGGGAGAAACAGTAGAATTTTCAATCTTTGATGTTGAACTTATTTATATAACTACTGTTTCTGAATACTGTTCTTTTATTGATCAAGTTAATGCCGCTCATTTTCATTTTGCCTTACAGTAAGAAGAAGAAAAGGAGCTAAACTAGGTTAAGGAGAGTGATGAATGTTGCCAATTGCTAATGGATGCAACTAAAGAAGTGTTTGAAAAATTCTTAGAGATGGATCTACATGAAAAAGAGGAAACAGTGGACTCAATCACTTTGAGTAACCCACCTTTAGCATGACCATTAAGGCATCCAATTACAAGACGTTAAAAAAGAACCCATTTAAATTCTGTTTGTTTTTCAATTATCTATTTGTTGTTAGTTTTCTTAATGAACCTTAACTTAGTTTGTTTGCTTTGTATACACAGGACTTCTTTTTAATCTCTTCTGTTTGTCTTCCTTATAGCTGTCTCCACTCCTCAATTTGGAACACTATGCTTATTGTCATGCTCCACATTGCATTGATGCAGCTATCACCACACTTTCATATAGTATTTCTTTCCTTGTACTTTTTATTGTTTGTACTACATTCGGTTTAATTTCTTTTAGTCTTTAATGTTTGTCCTCGTTCATGTTAATTTTTTTCTTTTGTCCTAGACCCCTCTTTTACTTTTTGTGTCACATTAGGAATAGTGTGATGTTTAAGTGTCGGGGGAGTATTAATTGTGTATTATGTGTTTGTTTTCCCATTTGTTATTTAAAGATGCATGATCATTAAATGAACTTAATCGGGATTGGAAATGCATAATATGAGTGAATGAGTATACTTGCATGCTTAGACAGATTAATTTGGATTTTGGTTGAAAGGACATTAGCTTGTTGTCATAGAAGAGTGACACTTTTCTTTTGGTAAAAATTTGAGCCTTTTTGAAATATTAAACACCAATTTCAAGTACTATTTATTGAGAGTGTTCTTTCCTAATTAAGGAACTCTAGAACTAGCTTACAAATACTAGTTAAGATTAGATAACCTTATGCAAACGTTAAAATGATGAAAGGATTTACCCCATTAACATCACTTAAATGAAACCTTTTCTTTCTTTAAACCTAAAATATGAGCCTTGACCTTGATTGTTTATCTGCTTCATTACACCAACCATAAGGGTAAGTTGAGCATTTGAAAAGGTATAATCAGGTTTAGGTAATAAGTGTGGGGGAAGCATAGCTTATAGTTAGCTTTTGAGTTAGGGATGGGTATGGTTGTAGTAATTTTCTCTCTTCTATATTTTTATTTTCTTAATTTCCTTATTTTAAATGAATAAATAAATAATTAAAAAAGACAAAAAATTAAAAAAAAAAGAAAAAGAAAAATGAATAGAAAAGAAGAAATGAATTGAAAAGAATCAAAGAAAAGAGAAGACGACCAGAAAATGAAAGAAGAGGAGAGACGTAAAAATAGGGAGTGCTAACTTTATTATGTGAGAGGAAAGAATTGAGTGTTTTGTTTTTCATTTTTCTGAATTACTTTGAATGTTCAATTAGCTATGTGGTTTCAAACTACAATTTTCCTTTTTCCTACCCTTGTCCTAACCCTATTACAACCGAAATAAAGACCTTTAGATTGATATTTGTGTTTGATGTGAGTGGTAGAGATTGGATTAGTAAGCAAGCCTACAGTAGATACCTTACATGAAATGAACAATGAGTGAATATTTACTACCTTTGAATGCTTGAGAGGATGGAGAGTGGAGTGAGTGTCTATCACACTTGTTGATGGTTCTTTGAATTGAAGTGCTTGTTAATTTTGACTAAATATGTGAAGAATTGCTTATTTATAGAGTATTATGAGTTTCAAGTTCTTAGGTTGTGCTTATTGGAATGATTGTTGATATCTTTAGCTATTATTTACGAAAATTGATGTTTCCATTGTTTGTTCTTTTATAGTCTAATGCTTTTTATTATGCCTAAGGAAAAGCATAGTTTAAGTTTGGGGGAATTGTTGTGTCTAGTTTCTATTGCTCTTATTTACCTTCATATCTTGATTTTGGTTAAAAAATCCTTATGTTTTGATCCCACTGTGAGACGAATTGAGTGAAAATGGTGTGAATATTGCATGAATATTTATTGGATTGTCTCATAAATGATGCATGGAAACCAAAAGAATTTTACATGAAAATAGGTGTGATACATTAATTGCATGTCACACAAATTAATTCAAGTTAATTCCATAAAGACACATACGTTAATTCCATACGCTCACACACAGTTTAAATGCACACATATATGTTCATTTTTCCAGTTACAACGTTCTTATCTCACCATGTATGCTTCATATTAATTCCATTCTCACAGCCATGCACATACGGTCATACTAAAAGCAATATACATTAATATATATGTTTAATCTTTCACGTTAAATGTATAAAACACCAGTTGTCATTCTCTCATTTTTCTAGCTGCTTACTCTATGATTCTCTTCATCACCATGTATGCTTAACGTTCTTCTCATCTAGCCATGTTTCACGAGCCATGTTCTATGGTTTTTCATCAATCCAACAATTGTCTTCACATTCATGAATTCACCATGCATGCTTCACATTTCACCTAGCAACTATCTTGAACATGTCACGTTTGTGACATTTAAGTCACAACCGTGCATGGTATTTAACACGCATGGCTATGACTTACATGTCATGGCTATGACATGTAAGTCACGCCCGTTAAATGTTTTAAGTTTTATTCGTAGGTTTAATAAGTGGCAGTTTCAGTCGTTCAAGCATGAAACCCTAAACCTAAAGACATTCTATAAAATGAATGTTAAGGAGAGGTGGCAGCGATCTTGCACCATCTGGACACTATTCTATTAACTCACACACCATCAAGGGATGGAAACTCATTTAGGAGGAATAAAGAGATAGAGAGAGAAGAGAGAAATAGAGAAAGAAAACAAAGTGAGTCAGGAAGAAGAGCAAATTAGTAGAGAGGTGGAAGTTTAGGAGAGGTCGAAAGTGAGAGTTAGAGTTGAATCCCATTCAACTTGAGTGAACATTTATCCGGGTGAGAAGCTGAAGTAGAAGGTGAGAGTCAAAGCTAGAAGCTTGAGAGGGACTGGAGATCATCACAACTCTTCATCCGATGATTTGTTTGCCTATTATATTCCTCATTTGTTGCTTTGTTTCTTTCATTTTACTGTTTGTTATTAACTGACTTATACTCTTATTAGTTTAGCCAACTGTTATTGTTTTCTTTTGATAGTCCAGTCGGTATTCACTATTTTATTATTGCTTCTATACTCCTGTTGACAGTAACATGTGATTGAAGTTTTTAATGATGATGAATGTTGTGATATCCTGATGGGCTAATCTTTTTTCTTAAGAATTAATGTAGCTATTTAGTTAAATATGCATAATTTGGTTACGAATCTGTTGTCTTATTTATTGTTGTGGTTTTTGAATTGAATGCATCATTTTATTATTAAATGAAGATTCGAGAGATGAAGTTTAATACGGATAGAGAAACTATGGACACTTAGGTTAAGAACTAGAAATATATTAACTTCAGTAGTAATTAGTAGTCGGGTTTTCACAAATAATTTGGATAATAACTTGTTGAATAGGAAAGTTAGGCTAGTTCATTATTCGAATCGATTTAAAACCTAACTATTAATTTTAATAAGACCAATCATTTTCCCTTAATCATACATAGGGGATTAAATTAATGAAATTAATTCTTAAGAGTTTTTCTACTTCAATTAATATATTTGTCTTTGCTTCCAATTGATTTCGTTTACTTTTCAATTTAATTTTGTAATTTTCCTTAAAATCTTTCACTCAACAATCGGGATAGAATGTTTAAGACTGCATTGTTTTTATTTTATTTTTATTTTTATTTTTATTTAAAACTTAATTTAAATTGATCAATTTCACCTCCATAGGAGATAACCCTGGGTTATCAACTACAACTACCTTGGATACTTGCAAGTAGGATATCCTATGTCTTTTTAGACTTTTTGGGCACAACAATATCCTAAAAATTGCTAAGATAGTTTGACATTAACTTGCATACCTTCATATTTAGGTTCATAAGTCTTTTAATCAAGGAGACTTTTTTATGTGTGCTCTTCCTCTCATAAAGACACTTTAATTTCTTCCACGGATTGAAAGGATTTGTCTTTTGGGATATATGGTTGAATATGTAGATATCAATATACTACCAAATTGTTCCTAAGGTTTTTCACTTCATCGTTTCTCACTTTTTATCAGTCATATTTTTTGACTTAGAGAAGACATCATCTTTTATACTTTTATCAACGTCGATTGGATCATAGAGATCCTTGCAATATATGAGGTCTTGTATTATAAGTCTCTATATTGAGTAATTGGTTGCTGTCAACTTCGCCATAAAGCTATTGCCAGTCTCCAAACCTAAGGCTCTGATACAAGTTGTTAGACTTCAAAAAATAAGACCCACAAGATTAATAAGATCACCTAACCAATAATAAACTACTTAAATGATATAGATGATTGAAAGTTATCGTAGTTTTCTAATATGTATATGTTTTAATATTAACCTTGATAATCTGCAAACATATGGGTCGTTCACGTAGTACTTAAGGTGTCGATCCCACGAGGAGTGTTAATCTAATCCTAAAATCTATGGCCAAAAACAATTTGCAATAATTCAAAATGAACAAAACTAAGACAAGAATTTATTTCAATCATGCACTCAATTCAAGAATCAATTACGAAGATATTAATAAAATAGCAGTCATAACTCTCAATCAAGAATCAACCTAAAGAAACACCAATTGAGATAAAGGGAAATTTTATCTATCTTTAATGCTAACCTAATCGATTATGAACTACTGGATTACTGGTTCTAGACGATCATAAGATTGATTACTCTCTCTCGAGTTATAACCATTAACCCTAATTTATAAACCCTAATCAGATTATGGGAATCACAATCTCTCGATTGTCAAACTATCCAAAATCCTAATTAGATTTGAAGTTGTTCAAAAACTATCAGAAACTTATGTAAGATCTCTGTTCAAACATAGGGACTTGATTTAATTCTCGTTCTATTAAATTACCTAACTCCCGTTAGTCCAATTTAATAATTTTCACTCGGTTCATCCTCTTAGTTTATCATCGAATTATGCAAGCATAGAAATTAAATCACAATAAATCCAGTAAAAACACAAACAATCAAATTTCATTAAATCAAAGATAAAAAAACCCGAAGGTAAGTTTAGACATCCTCAACATTCATACAATCCCATCATCAATGGTTATCCTAATTATATATAATAATAAAATGAAAAATTAACCAGAAACAAGATCGGACTGGATGACGGAGGCAGCAGCAGTGGGAAACTTCCTGTTCTGGGAAGTACTTTGCGTAGGCTTCTTCTCCACTTCTCTCTTCCTTCTTCTCTTTCTCATTCTCTCGATGAACTCTCTCTAGGTTTTCTCAATGGTGGTTGATGCAAAAGATCTCTCATCTCCTTTGTCTTGTTTTCTATATATCTTTTGTATTCTGGCCAGCCCTAGGATTTTTCGAGGTCAAAAAGATCCGAAAAATCTCTTGAAACTTGAAATTTTTACTCGTTTACACATCTACCCGACGCTTCTAACACGTTCGTGGACCTTATCCTGGGCTTCTGTGGACCATGATCATGAGCTGACTCTAGTGCTTTTGTCACAATCGTAGTCTATTGTGCCACGATCGTGGGTCGTTGTTTCTATTCGAGTGTCTTTGAAACTTTTCTGTTCTTTGATGTTAACCCTAAAATAATATCAAACACATCATGGTACCTCAAAGACATAATAATTAAGCTCAAAGACTTAACTAACCATAAAAAACACTTAACACAATTAATTAACAAACTAACACAATTTTAACCTAAATACATACTAAACGATTAAGTTAATACTTAAATACATAACAAACTAAGCCATAAAACATTATGCAATTCACACTTATCAGAAAAATAAATTGCACACAAGAT
>JAOTJB010028354.1:0-10527 GCA_027123815.1 Erythroxylum minutifolium
CAACTCACACTTCCTTGGACTCCACAACAAAATGGAGTAGTCAAAAGGAAGAATAGGACTTTTGGAAATGGTGCGATCCATGATTGCTAAGGCCAACTTGGATATTACCTATTGAGGTGATGCATTGCTTAATGCAACATATATTTTGAATAGAGTGCCCTCTAAGCCTATTGATTCTATGCCATATAAGTTATGGTCGAAGAAAACCCCTAACTTAAGCTATCTTCATCCTTGGGGATGTGCAGCTTATGTACATGCTATAGATCACCCTCTTAGGAAATTAGGCCCTAGAGGGAGGAAGTGTGTCTTCCTTGATTATTTTAAGCATTATAAGGGGTATATGTTCTTGGACGTAAGTTAGAAGATTGGAAATGTCTTTGAATCAAGAAATGCCAACTTTGTTGAGGATGATTCCCTAAAGTTGTTGAATGTTGTGATTTAGATACGTTGGTTGAGACCTTTATGCAAGGTCAGTCTAGTGTATTGGAAGCATCATTATCTACACCTTCTGTGGTGGACGTTTCTCTGATACCTGTGGAACATGGGTATGCGTATACTTCGGGAAGAAATGAATGACATCGTTAATATTGTTGCCTTAGATGCTTCCCAAAAGGTGAGTTCCTTAGAATCTTCTCTTGTTGCTAAAATTATTACGCTTAAGGAAGAACTTGCTAGTTTGTCTACTGAGTTGAAGGAAGTAAATGGGGATTGGAGTTAGTGTAAGATGGCGGTGACATAAGGAGGTGTGGCACCTATTACTTCCACTTCTTCTACCAAAGTAAAGGTCTCTGGCCTTTGGAGGAGAAAGAGATGCAAAGGCCATCGATAACCTCTTTTGGAGATGGAACAATGCTTCAAGGCACTTAGCATTATGAATCATACCAAGATGATCAATAGTGCTTCCCTGTACCTTGTAGACACGGTCATGGTTTGGTGGAGGAGAAGATAGAATGATTTTGAAAAAGGGACCTGCATTATGAACACATAGGATAACTTCAAGAAAGAGTTAAAGAAGCAATTTTACCTCAAGAACATAAAGAAGGAAGCTTGAGCCAAGTTGAGAAGGCTCACCCACTTGAAGAGCATTTGAGAATATGTTTGAGAATTTCAAGAGTTGTTGCTTGAAATTCCCGACTATCCAAACAAGGAAGCTTTCTTTGCCTTTTGTGATGGTTTACAACCGTGGGCCAAAATGGAGTTGTAAAGGCGAGGTGTGCAAGACCTTGCTAATACCATCACAATAGCTAAATCCCTTTATGATGTAAGAAGGGATGTTCACCACTCTAAGTCCCATAAGGGTGACAAGGGCAAGAGTAGGGGAGAGAAAAAGCAAGGGAAAGATGGAGTTTCAAAGGGTGGTAAATCGAAAGAAGGTTCAAGTAAAGGCCATAAAGAAGATAAGGGTGAAGAACGTCCCACATTGAAGTGCTACCTTTGTGATGGACCTCATCTGATTAGGGATTGTCTAAAGAAAAATAAACTTGCAAAACTTGAAGAAGAAACATTAAAATTAGTTAAGGGAAGGTGTTGATCCTTAGAAGTCCTTCATGCCATCAATGCCAAAGTTGAGGTACCAAAAATTGAGAAAAGGGGAGATTGTTCATAGATGTGAAGATTGGTGGACAAGGTACGAGAGCCTTAGTGGATATTAGTGCTGCTAACAACTTTATGAAGGAAGAAGAAGCCAAGTGGCTAGGCCTCAAGTACACACGCACTAATGGTTGGATAAAGGCAGTAAACTCGGAGATTAAAAGCATGTATGGAGTGGCAAAGAATGTGAAGATTCGTATAGGTGAGTGACATGGTTTAGTAGATTTTTGTATTGTTCCAGTGGATGATTTGCAGGTGGTGTTGGGTACAAAATTCATAGACAAGGTGAAAGCTATTCCAATCCCATTTGCAAACACCATATGTATTATAGAGGAGGGAAATACAAACATGGTACCTTTGTCCTGAGAGGTACCAATAAAGACCAATACCCTTTCAGCCATGCAAATCTCTAAAAGAGTGAAGAAGGCATAATCGACATTCTTAGTGGCTATCAAGAAGGAAAATGCCACCACTCATGAGGAGTTGCCTGAGGAGATTTATTGTGTCCTTGATTAGTACAAAGATGTCAAGCCACCCGAGTTGCCAAAGAATTTACCATTAAGGAGAGAGGTGGACCATAAGATCAAGTTAAAACTTGGTGCTAAACCACTTACCGCAGTCCTGTATCGTATGGCACCACCAGAGTTGGAGGAACTAAGGAGACAATTCAAGGAACTCTTGGATTCGGGATACATCCAACTTTTTAAGCCCCTATATGGTGCATCAGTATTATTTCAAAAGAAGTATAATGGATCACTTCAGTTATTATCGACTACCAGGCACTAAACAAGTTAACTGTGAAAAATAAGTATCCTATCTCTCGAATCAATGACTTGTTTGATCAACTTAGAGATGTAAGATAGTTCTCCAAACTTGACTTGAGATTGGGTTACTACCAACTGTTTTTGGGGCACATCGCGTAACAAGGTAAGCTAAGAATGGATGGATCCAAAGTGCAAGCTATTATTGAATAGGAGCCACCAAAGAAGGTGAGTGAGTTAAGATACTTCCTTAGTTTGGCTAACTATTATCGTAGGTTCATCCATGGCTACTCTTCCATTGTGACACCTTTAACAGATATGCTTAAAATGGGAGAAGTTTGGGGATGGGAAGCTAAATGCCAAAAAGCTTTTGATGCTTTGAAGGAGGCCGTGATGAAGGAATCGGTCCTTACTCTTCCAAATCACACAAATCCATTTGAAGTAAAAACGGATGCTTCCAATTTTGCACTTGGGGGTGTGTTGATGCAAGAAAGACACCTAATTGCTTTTCAGAGTAGAAAGTTTAATGACACCGAGCGGTGTTATATGGTGAAAGAGAAGGAGATGACGACTTTAGTGCATTGCCTACGGAGATGAAGGCACCACTTATTAGGAGCAATGTTCGAGGTCAAGATGGACAGTGTTGCTTCAAGTTACTTCCTCTATCAAAAGAAGTTGATGCCTAAGCAAGCTCGATGGCTAGCTTTCTTGGAAGAATTTGACTTCGAGATGATGTACAAGTAGGGAAAGGTGAACTTAGAAGCGGACGCACTAAGTAGGAACGTTAAGCTAGTAGTTTTATCATAGCCTTATTTTCCTTTGTGTGTTCGAATAAAAGAGGGATTGCAATACGACCACCAAGCTAAGAAAGTGCTGAAGGAAGTAAAGGAGGGAAACACTCGCAAGTTTTGGCTTAAGGATGGGCTACTCATTACTAAAGGAAGTCGAATTTATGTGCCTAAATGGAATGGATTAAGGAAAAAGATCATTAAGGAGTGTCATGACTCCTTATGGGCTAGTCATCCAGGAATGCATCTAACTTTGGCACTTACGGAGCGTGTGTACTATTGGCCCCAATTAAGAGATGATATAGAGGCATATGTGAAGAGTTTTCTTGTTTGCTAACAAGACAAGGTGGAGAATAAAGCATCAAGTGGATTGTTACAGTCGTTGCCAATTCCTAAGAGACCATAGGAGAGTGTCTCAATGGACTTCATTGTCGGGTTGTCAAAAGTAGAGGAACAAGGCAACATAATGGTTATTGTGGATCGCTTCAGTATGTATGGAGTGTTCATACCTGTTCTAATAAAATTCACTGCCAAAGATGCTACTCACTTTTTCTTTAGGCATGTGGTGAAGTATTGGGGCATTCCACAAACCATCATCAGTGATAAGGACACTTACTTCATAGGATGATTTTGGATGGATTTGTTCAAGCTCCTAGGGTCAGAGTTAAACTTCTCTACATGTTTAAACCGATGGACAAACCAAGAGAGTGAATGCCTTATTAGAGTTGTATTTACGGAATTATGTGACTACCAATCAACGAGATTGGGTAAAGTTGCTCGATGTTACCCAATTCTCATATATTTTGTAGCGAAGTGAGTCTACAAGAGCTAGCCCTTTCGAGTTGGCCACTAGATAACAACCTTTGACTCTGCACACTCTAGCTGTTGGTTATAATGGTAAAAGCCCTAGAGCATACTTGTTTGCCAAAAGTTGGCATGAGAAGTTCGATATGGCTAGGATATACCTAAGTCGAGCAACCAAGAAAATGAAGAAATTAGCCGACAAGAGGAGGCACTACTTGGAGTTCAGTGAATGAGATTTGTTGATGGTCAATCTCCTTTCTCATAGACACACTGGAGGAGGTGTTCGCAGGGGTTTGATTCGAAGGTACGAAGGACCTTTCACGGTGGAGAAAAGGGTAGGCAAGTTGGTGTATTGAGTCAAGATACCCTTACACTTGGAGATTCATCCTATATTTCATATACATTTTCTAAAACCTTATCATGCTAATAATGAAGATCTGAGTAGGGGTGAATCATGGTGCGCACCCACTGCTATGATGACAACACAAACAAAAGGTGGAAGAGATCTTGGCATATATAGCTATATCTAGGAGAGGCTCACATCCGGTATATGACAAATACTTAATCAAATGGAAGGGACAACTGCAAAGTCAAGCTAGTTGGGAGCATGAGCTTTCTCTTTGGCAATACAAAGTCAAGATTTGAGAGTTCCACCAAGATTTGACAAGGATGTTGCCAGATTAGGTGGGGGAGAATGACACGTTCCATATGTTTTAAAACACATAAGATGAGGTTTGAGACCCAAAAGAGTCTTCTAAAGTATGGTAGAAGCTTATGGAACACCCTGGAAGCTTCTAGAATATGTTAGAAGAGTATAGAAGCTCATGGAAGCTTATAGATCATAGTGGAACAATATGAAATCTAATAGAAGCTTGTAGAATGTTATAGATATATACATAATGTACATGAAGTATGTAGAGTAGTGTAGAGAATTCTAGAAGGCCAATATAAACCATTAGATCAAGTAGATCTTAACCATCCATTCTAAGAAGAAGCAAGTATAAATATCCTTTGGGGGTTGTCTTATTTAGAAGATAGAAGATCATAAAGTGCATTGTAAGCATTATAGCTTTCTTGAGAGTTCTTTAATAGAAGTGTTCTTACATTCTCCCATATTCCTTCTTCTCTTTAGCAAAGTGTTTTGTATAGAAGAATAACTTGGGAACGAGAGTGTACTCAAGTGCCAAACGAGCATTCGTGAAAGTCTAAGCTCGTTACAATTAGCATAAGATAACATCATAGGATTTCAGTTCTATTGTGTTGACCTTTAGGATCGAAGTAATGATTAAGAGGGACCATTGGGGGTATTCGTATTTCATAGTCAGAGGTGAAATTCTTGGATTTATGAAACACGAACAACTATGAAAGCATTTGTCAAGGATGTTTTCATTAATTAAGAACAAAAGTTGAGGGCTCGAAGATGATCAGATACTATCCTAGTCTCCACCATAAACGATGCCGATAAGGGATCGACAAACGTTACTTTTAGGACTTGACTGGCACCTTATGAGAATTCAAAGTCTTCAAGTTCTAGAGGGAGTATGTTCGCAAGGCTGAAACTTAAAGCAATTGACGGAAGGGTGCCACTAGAAGTGGAGCCTGAGGCTTAATTTAACTCAACATAGGGAAAGTTACCAGGTTTGGACATAGTGAGGATCAACAGACTGATAGCTCTTTCTTTCTTTTGGGTAAAATGTAAGTGTATTATATGAAAAAAAGTATATACACAGTCCTTTGGGGCTTACCTTGACCCATAAAGATGTAAAGTTTTCTACAAGCAGATAAAAAAATTCAAATAAAGAAGGGTGGTTAGACTTGGCCTAACCATATCGACCCCTTTTTCAATAGGATCTTAAAATCTACATGACTTATTACCACTTCCCTAATACATCCAAGACCGTATTAACCAAGGCCATATACAAGACTTCCTCTTATGCATCAGCTGAAATCTCCTTGGAGGAAGCCTTCACTAGTTGCAATATCCTCCTAAAGGCACAACTCTCTACCAGCACCAATCTCAGCTGCAAGGAACAATGTTTCCTTGGAAAACCAGCACCAATTGTCAGCTTACTCTAGGATTACAAAATCCTTCCAGCAGCAGGTGGAGAAGCAATCCAAGCTGAGGCTAGCCAACATCTCCAAATGTGTCACCTGCACCAGCTACCAACTAGCATTAAAAGTCATTTATACCGTGAACAGTAACCCAACCAGCTATCTCTTTGTTCATCTAGATGAGGGTATCATCCCTATCTTGAAGCATTTCCATTTGAGTCTCCTACACCTTCTGCTAGTCAGTATTGGATATCATCTACTACCTTGAACAGTAACCCCAGCTAAATATTTCTCCTGCAGCATCCCCATCCAGTAGCTAATATCATCCTCCGTAGTGAACAGTAAATGTAGCCCCTTTTTCCTTCATCCACATCGGCTACCACGATAGCAATGAACCTACACCAACCCCCTTTAGCCCCAACTTATATCCTCTTCGGTGAACAGTAGCCCCGTCCATATAGATCTCCAGTCAACAACAAATAATATTGAGACTAGTTAGGTCATGTGCTCCACGCTGAAAATTGGGGTCCATCCTTCCAGTAAAGACCTTAGATAACCCGCCACACATATTTGCAGCATTGGTGGCCTCCAAAGCCTGCTGTAACTGCACCAAACACCATACAAGAATCAAAGGGGCATACCCCTGGCAAGTGACTCAGCTCAAGTTTACTATAAAAATGCCAAGACCCCAATACACCCAAGTGGTAATTTGCTCAACTACAAGGAACAACCATACGTATCAAGCTTATAGGCAAAACCACTACCCACCAATAACATTATAAAGAATACATGGTCGTTAGGGGCATACCCCGACCAAGTAAGACTACAAGGCTTTAGAGGCATACCCTAGCCATAGAAATGTCAATAAATGCAAAAAAATCAGAAAGTGATTATTTCGGCAGGGTATAATCTATACAGGATTTTATACATGAAAATTTTTATTTTAAAAATTATATCAAAACTCAAAATAAAAGCAAGATATAATTGAATTGTGTTCCTAGTCTTCCATATCATATAAATGGTACAAAGGACTGCCAATTTTGATACTTTGCTTTGTAGACAAGCTCCAGTGTAAATGGTTCTAATCCACTTGATGGCGCTAGACAAAGTAGACATAGTTCGGGTCATGCCTAACCAGTCTCGGATGCCTCGCCAAACTTTGCCTGAGAAAGAACACTTGAAAAAATGATCGACTGTTTCCATCTCCTCATTACACAAGGTGCATATTCTGTCAATTTCCAAAAATAACAAGTTGTCTTTAGTAGGTAGCCTATTACGAAGGCTTAGCCATGCAATGATAGAAAACTTTGGAGGTATGTACTGCTTCCATAAGAAAGATATCTATGGGTTTTGTTAACACTTAGTCTGGATCACCTCATAAATTTTCTACGAGGAAAGAATCTCTCTTATACAGAAATTCTGCAACCTCTCTACCACAAACCTTAGACCCTCGATTTTCTCTACCAATAAGTCTTGGATCAAAGCTAGTTTCTTCATGAGGGGAGAGTCACAGTTATGAGGTTTCCAGTCCCATACAGAGGAACCCTTTAAATAAATTTCATGTATCCATCTCACCCAAAGAGGGTCCACTTTAGAATGGATAATCCATAAGACTTTGGAAAGTAAAGCCGAATTCCATACCTTGCAATTTTTTAGACCCAATCCTCCCTCCTCTTTGATTATTCATATGTTATCCTATGCCATTCTAAAATGTTTTCCTCCCCACAAAAATAGCCTGCACATCGAGGTTATTCTCTCTACAATTGTAATTGGTATTGGGAAGGACTGGAGCCAAAATGAGCGTACTCCTTAAATCATAGAATTAATTAACTCTATCCTCCCTACATAAGATAAGGACTTCCCATTCCAGATATGAATATAAGCTTCCATGGATTAAATAAGTATGGAGTATTGTGCAACCGAAACCTTCATAGGTGCTAAGGGGATCCCCAAGTAGCGTACCTAAAAGTCTCCTGTAGGAAATTTCACCATCTGTAGGATATCCTCTCTTAGCCAGCCCTGAACCCCTACTAAGTACACATTTGACTTAGAAGGATTAACTTTCAACCCAGCCACATTCCTAGCCAAAGTATTCATTAAAACTTGAATGGAAGCATGGTCACCTCTTGAAAACATCATTAGATTATCTACAAATGCAAAAGGTGTAATTTTTAACTTTTGGCACTTTAGATGATACTTGAAGAGGGTGTTGGAGGTTTTTATTTTGATTAGTTGAGAGGGATATTCCAAACACAAAAGATATAGTGTTGGAGAGATGGGGTATCCTTGTCTAAGCCCCCTTTTGCCTTGAAACTTCCCATGAAGAGTGCCATTAACCGATATTAAGTAGGATGTGGTGGAAACACACTCCATAATCCATCTGGTAAATTACCTAGAAATCCCTAACATTGCTTCTAGAAATTCCATTCCACTGTGTCATAGGCTTTAGTAAGATAAACTTTGAGCATGCGTCTAGGAGATATTCGCTTCCTAGAATATCCTCTCATAAGCTCCTAGGCTAAGAAAATATTATCATGCATATTCCGTCTTGGCACAAAAGCTGCTTGAGCTGGGTCCACTATGGTCTCCACAATTGAGGCCATACAGTTGGATAATATCTTTGTGATCACTTTATAACTAACATTGAGGCATGCAATAGGTTAAAAATCAAAAAGTTTCAAGTCTATCTTGTTCTTCGTTATTAGGGTAAGAATAGTATGGTCTATTTGCTTAAGCGACTTCCCCTTTTCAAAAAATTCCTTTACTGCTTGGCGTAAATCATGTCCAACCACATCCCATTGATTTTTAAAGAAAGTTGAGGTGTATCCGTCTAGCCCTTATGCTTTATCATTTTCTATATCAAATAGTGCATTTTTTATCTCCACATCCCTTTTTGGTTCTACTAACAAATTTTGTTCCTCTGCATTAAGGAGAGGACCACTACTCACCACCTGTTGGTCAAGATATCTCATAGTAGTAGAGGAACCAAGGAGTTCCATATAAAACTTTAGAACACTCTCCTCTACCTCTCGGAATGATTGAGTCTTAGTCCCATCATCTTTGACTACGTAGGAAATGTGATTTTGCATACACCTCTTTTTTTCTATTGCATGAAAATACTTAGTACCCTTATCAGCTTCCACAAGATGAGTACCTTTGGCCTTTTGTTGAAAAAGCTGCCTCTTAGCCTTTATTAAAAACTGAGCCTCTTTCTTCTTTGTGTTCAACTCCTGTTTCGAGTCATGATCATTCCGGCTTTGCAAAGATGCTTTGTAAGCTAGTTGGAAACCATCTATAGCTTTTTGTACTCTGTCAGAAATGTCATTGAATACATATGTGTTCAAGGCTTTCAATGGTTACTTTAGGAGCTTCAATTTTTTACATAGTACAAATTGGACTGATCCCACCACTTATTCCTCCCAATGTGCAGCTAAGATATTTCTAAATCCAGGGTGGCTGATCCACATATTAAAGAACTTGAATGGTTTCTACCCATTAGAAGCCAAGTTTTTTAAAGTGATCACAATCAGGCAATGGTCAGAATTCGGTAACATTTTCATGAAATGTGCACATGCATATCTCATTGATCCCCAACACTGATTTAATAAAACCTATCTAATTTGGCCCAAAGGAGGTTTTTCTGCCATGTGAAGAACTCCCCTGTAGAGGGTGCATCTTCCAACCCTAATGAAATCAAAAGATCTACCAAATCTTTAAGGAGATAAGTAGAAGGGGGTTGACATCCCATTCTCTCTTCAGCAGTACAAACACAGTTAAAGTCTCCCATTATCATCCAAGGTAATGAAATGGTTGAACCCATCTCCATCAACTACTAACACAGTTCCCTTCTTTTAGAGACACTATATAGTCTATGCACGAAGGAGACAAAAAAACTTTGTTAAGTAACAAGGCAATGGACTTTGCAATGGATAAGTTGTTCTCCTACCACCAACACATCACACTTATAACCTTGAGGGTTCCATAGTATACACATTCGACCTCCTTCAATACTTCCAAAATTTTGACTATACTCTGAGCCTTGAAACCTATTATGTATCATCCTCCTTAATCCCCCCATATTCATTTTTGTTTCCAAAAAATAAGCTAATTTACAATAGTGCTCTCACTAAGTTGACAACACGATGTTGTCTCAAGGCCTTATTTAGGTCTCGGACATTCCAGCAAAGAATATTCATGATGCATGGTTGGAGGCTTTTCCACTTCCTAATCTTTTAGTTGGAGCAATACCTTTACTCTTATCAGGTCCAAAAGAGCCAGCCTACTACCGCTCATTTCCTCCAGTAGTTTCTATTTTGTTGGCTTGCAACGATGGAATTCTTTCATTAACTGAAGTGTTCTTCATTGCAATTGTAACCACACCCTTACTTTTATCAAGTTCAGTGTTTCCAACTCGGTGGAGCCCAGAAGCTCCTTTTTTCTGTTGTTACTGTATCCGAGGGAACCCTTTCAGTATTTCCCACATATGGCAGATTTGAAGATCCCCTGTGTACTAAAATATCCAATTGTGTCGA
>JAOTJB010028376.1:0-10526 GCA_027123815.1 Erythroxylum minutifolium
TGTATGAGAAAGGAGTTATCATAAATAAATAACGGAAGAAGAAAAGAAGAAGAAGAAGAAAGGAGAGTATCATGTTTTCATTTCTTTCCTTTTCTCTTGCTATTAGATCTTGGGTTCTTCCTCATCTTCTGTTAATTTTATTTTCTTGAACATACAGGAAAAGTTATAGATGCGATTTGCATCTTAATGTTATCGTTATCTCAATGCTATTTTATGTTATAACATTATCAAAACGGTATTTATTACGACTTAATAATACTTAGATATGACAATAAAAAGCTTACTTATTTTATAAAATATTAAAGAAAAAATGACACCTTTAATTAATATATAAAGAAGTTGTTTTGAAGATCATGACAATGTCTGGTAAGTTTAAGTTACTTAACTCTGGCAACTATGGCACTATAGAGGTTAAATTGGTAGTCCGTATACTAAGACTTGGAGAGAGAAAAAACTTGGGCATCTTGGCCTAATTTAAAATTTTTAAATTTAAAATAAAAAATCACGTCATTTTTTACAAAAACAACTTTCAAGTGGCCTGGTCATTTCAAATTAGGTCCAAACCTGATTACCAAGACAATGAAAAATAATTTCACCAATTAAAACACTTCTTAGGGAATATTTTTATGATGTTGACGGTAAGCTTTGTGTTAGGAAAAATTACGAATTAAATCCCACAAATGAAATAAGCAAGGAAATAATACACAGAAATTTAACATGGTTCACCCTCTAATTTGGGCTATGTCCACAGGTCAAACTCCAAATAAATCGTCCATTAATGAAAATAGCAGGTACAATAAGCAAAAAATGATACAACAAAATAGTGACGCTCTCACACAAAGATAATATCCTCACTATTTTGTCAATCACCCTTTTTAGAAAAATATTTCCTAAAAATAGTCCAAACATCACTTTCTCACACAAAATGACTTTAAAATTCACTCTCGAACTCACCACGCATCTCATGCATGTTTGATATGCAAATGTCTGTTAAGAGAGGAGGAAGGGATGGTCTTTAATAAACCCTCCACTGTGTGACAGCTTGCATAGCAAGCTATTATGTAGCAACTAACAACTCGCATGCAAGCTGAAGATAGTCTTGCTTGCAAGTTATTATCAACTTGCTTTTTACTTCTTTTTTTAATACATAAATCTAAAATAGTGGTACCATATATGTCGAAATTGTCTTACAATTCTCTCCCTACCAATTACATAGGATTTACTATCATTCTTACAGATGATTGACAAAACTCAAACTTTTCCCTGGGTAGAACTTTTGTCATCATATCTGATTCATTCTTATCCGTATGAATCTTCTCGAGCTGTAATAGCTTCTTCTCTAATACCTCTCTAATTCAGTGATATCTTACATTAATATGCTTTGATCTTGAATGGAATGAGGAATTTTTCCCAAGGTCAATAGCACTTTAACTGTCGCAAAATAGTTGATATCTATCATACTGAAAAGCAAGCTCATCTAAGAACTTCTTTATCCATAAGGGCTCCTTACATGCTTCAGTTGCAAAATAAGTTCCGCTTCAGTGGAGGATAGAGCAATACATTTCTGTAATTTTGATTATCATGACATGACTCCCACTGCAAAGATAATTAGGTAATTTGAAACAAAATTTTTTGAGTCAACATCACTGACCATGTCTACATCTGTGTAATCTACCAACACAGACTTAATAGTTCCAAAACATAAGCATATTTTGGAAGTACCACATACATATATGAGAATTCCAGTTCCCAACATTCCAATGTTTCTTAACAGGAATTGAAAGGAACCTACTTACTACTTCAATTGCGTGAGCAATATCTGGTCGTGTATATACCATAACATACATCAAACTTCCAACTGCAAAAGCATAGGGGACTTTCATCATCTCTTCCTTCTCTTCATCTATCAAAGGGCATTGCTTAGCACTCAACTTAAAGTGATTAGTAAGAAGACAACTAACTGTTTTAGTTTTATCCATGTTAAACCTTTGAAGTACTTTCTCAATATACTTCTCTTCTGATAACTATAATTTCTTGGTGCCCATGCCTTTAATAATCATCATGCCAAGAATTTGTTTCGTTGGCCCCAAGTCTTTCATGGTAAAAGACTTGCTTCATTGCTTCTTCAAATTGTTAATCTTGTTGATATTTTGGCTAACAATCAACATATCATCAACATAAAATAAAAGGATCATGAAATCATCACTAGAGAATTTTCATACAAAAATATAGTGATCTGAAGAAGTCTTCTTGTAGCTTGCTCCCCATAACTATTTCAAACTTCTTATACACTGTCGCGATGACTATTTTAAAACATAAAGGCTTTTCATCAATCTACACACATAGTTCTCTTTCCTTGTTTTTTTTAAAACCCTTTGGTTGCTCCATATATATCTCTTATTCCAAATCTTCATAAAGGAAGGTTGTCTTGACATCCAATTGCTCGATTTATAAGTCTAGACTTGCCATTAAACTGAGCATTGTGTGGATGATTGTCATTTTCACAACGGTGAAAATATTTCATTAAAATCAATACCTTTTCTTTGGTTGAATCCTTTAACAACCAATCTAGCTTTGAATCTTGGATGAGAATTGTGTTCATTATGTTCAATCTTGAACACTCACTTATTTTTCAAGGCTTTCTGGCCTTTTGGCAACTTTACCAACTCAAAAGTTTTATTCTCATGCAAGGATTTCATCTCATCTTGCATGGCTTCAATCCATTTTATCTTATGTTCATCTATCATAGCCTTTTGAAAATTTTCAGGTTCTCTCTCGTTAATACACATACTGATTATTGGAGTATCTAGTTGTGGCTTGTCTTACTCGCGTAGATCTCCTTATTGGAACCTGAGTAGTCTCTGGTGCTGGTGGTTGATTCTAGACATCATCTTTATTAGAATCTTCATCTGATTGGTTTTGAATCGGGGCATCATCATTAGCTACGTTCGATTGGCTATTTTCAACTTCATCTCCAAATTATCTTGGCACTATTTTTGGAGGAATTAACTATAAGTCCACCGAGTCATCATCAGTTCTTGGAACATGCTTTTTCACTTTGTCAAGATCTTCAATGGTTTGATCTTCAAAAAATATGGCATCACAGCTATGAATCAATTTCTTCTAGAATGGAGCATAAAACCGATAACCAAATTGATCTTCTCCATAGCCAATAAATATACAGTGGTGAGTCTTGACGTCAAGCTTAGATCTCTCACTTTTAGGCATAGACACAAGCTTTGCAACCAAATAACTTTAGAAGATCATAGGAAACATCCTTTCTTGACCATACTTTCTCCAGAACATCAGAATGTAAAGGGATGCATGGTGAGCGATTTAATACATGAACTGTTGTAAATAGAGCCTCACCCCAAAATGTCTTAGCCAACTTGGCATGTGAAAGTAGGCATCTAACTCTCTCCATCAAAGTCCTAATCATCCACTCAGCTTAACCATTCAACTGTGGTGTCTTGGGAGGAGTAGTTTGATGTCAAATACCATGCTCTTTGCAATAGATGTCAAATGGTCCAATGTACTCTCTACCATTGTCTATTTGAATGCATTTCAACTTCTTTCTAGTTTATCTTTCAACTGAGGCATGGAATTGCTTGAAAACATCTAGCAGTTTGGTTTTAGTCTTCAAGGTGTATACCCACATCTTCCTAGAATGGTCATAAATGAAAGTCACAAAGTATTGAGCACCACCTAGTGACTTTGGCATTGACCCGCATAGATCTTAGTAAACCAAATCTAACGCATTCTTCATTATGAAAGGATGGAACTTTTGAAAGCAACTATATTTTGCTTTCTTGCAAAACAATTAGCACACTTCTTTAAATGTAACTGGTCAACTCTAAATAATGCATTTTTTTCACCAACTGAGACATCCCCTTATCACTTATATGACCGAGTCTCCTGTGCCATAATTCAATTGCATCATCTTTCTCTACTGGATTTACAACATCATTAGAGATCATTGCTTGCATTACATATAACTTTGAACACTTCTTACCTTTGGCAATTATCAAGAAGCCTTTAGTAAGTTTCTATTTGCCATCTTTGAAAGTTCTGCAAAAACCTTCATCATTAAGTATGCCAACTGAGATCAGTTTTAGGGAAAGATTCGGAACATGTTTGACATTTTTCAGAGGCAGTCTCATGCCATTATTTGTCTTCAAGTACATATCACCTTTTTCAGTGATTCTGGCCAAACAACTATTTACCATTTTAATGACACCAAAATCTCCTTGTGTATATGATGAAAAGAGTTCTTTATATGATATAACGTGAAGAGTAGCACTACTATCACCTATCCAGTTGAACTCACAAGATGCACTATTCATATCATTATCATATGAGATGATGTGAAAGTCATCAATGGTGGTAGTTGTCGATGCGTGTTCATCATCACTGATATCATCTTTCTTAACATCTTTGCCTTTGTTCTTCCTTCTTTGAACTTCTGATATAACCTTTTGATATGACCCTTCTTCTTGCAAAGATGACACTTAACATTTGCATATTTATTTGATCTTCCTCTACTCTTATCTTTAAAAGTTGGACCTTTAAATTTTTTCCTCCCCCTAGAACCTATGACCAGAACTTCTGACTGTGTTGAAGAGGCCGAACTCTGTGATTTCAATCTCATCTCTTTATTCAAAATTCTACTTTTTACAGATTCCATGTTAATAACTCCGTCAACTACAGAATTGGTGATTGAAATCTTTAAAGTCAAGAAGGTAAGCATGAAAAGGGTAAGCACTGCATCATCGAACTTTATGCCCATTTCTAATAATTGATCCACAATCTCCTGAAATTCATTCAAGTGATCTGCCACAGAGGTACCTTCTTGATATTTTATCTATACTAATTTTGTCAAGTAAAATAATTTATTGCTGCCGATTTTTTAGACATATAACTCCTCGAGCTTCTTCCACAACATTCGTGCATGAGTCTCGTTGCAAACATGATTATACATATTATCTTCAACAAATTGCCAAATAAAAGTACATGATTTCTCATACTCTAATGCCCACTCCTCATTTGATTGATTTTCAAGTTTTGTTGTAGTAAACACCGATAAATGCATTTTTGTGACAAACATATGATCTTTCATCTTTTTCTTCCATATATGGTAGTTGGAGCCATTTAGGTTAATCATCTTGCTTATTTTTGTTTCCATCTTTGATGAGAAATGCTTTGACACAAAATCGATCCTAGCTCTGATACCACTTGTTGGAAAAAATTACGAATTAAATCCCACAAGTAAATTAAACAAGAAAATGACAAGTAAAAATTTAACATGGTTTACTCTCTAATTTGGTCTACGTCTATGGGCCAAACTCCAAATAAATCTTCCACTAATAAAAATAGCAGGTACAGAAAGTGAATAATGATACAACAAAATAGTGGCGCTCTCACACAAGATATTTTCCAAATTTACTATCCTTGGGTGAATATCCTCATTATTTTGTCACTCACCATTTTTAGAAATACGTTTCTTAAAAGTACCCAAAAATTACTCTCTCACACAAAATGACTCTCTAAAATTCACTCTCCTACTCACCATACATCTCATGCACACTTGATATGCATATGTCTATTAAGAGAGGAGGAAGGGAGGGTCTTTTGTAAACACTCCATTGTGTGATAGCTTGCATATATAGCAAGTTGTTGCGTAGCGACTAACAGCTTACATGCAAGTTGTTGTCAACTTGCTTTTTACTTCTTTTTTTAGTACATAAATCTAGAATCACCTTACACTTTGAACGTCTCATGTAGTTTTCAAAAGAGTAAGATTAGTCTCTACGACCAAACAAAAAATCTAAGTGTATGGTATGTGAGGTGACTACGTTTCATGACAAATCCGGTGGACATGAAAGTCTTCTTAACGTGTACATATAGAATTTATTTTCTATACAAGTAAATCATTAAGAGCTTTGTTTAATGATCATCAGCAGCAATATGGCTTCGAAATGGGTTTTTGTAATCTTAACTGTTCTCTTCCTTCTGGCCACATCAATGGCGTCCAGGGATCTTCCAAAAACCTCTGTTAAGCCTCGTTTTCTCAGTTCCAGTAAGTATGCTTTTGTTCTTTGGTCATCTCAATTAATGGGTGCATCATAAACTTTCTTTTGCCATATCTCCGTTAATATTACTTCTGTTCTTGTAGAAGATGAGCAAGTAAAGAATCTGGGGACCTCTCTTAATGGTGCAGATGATCCATGGAAGTGCAACTACTTTTGTCATCATCACTGACATTGATCTTATGCAGATCTGAACCTATAACTCACTACGCATAAATCAGAAAGTGAAGGATGATATTAAGGAGTTTCTGATCGGTTGGCCCTTATCGGCGATGGATGTAAAAAATATTATTTTCACAAAATCGAAGTTTCTCTATTTAGTAATGACCAGACCACTGAATAATGCTTTGTTGGTCTATAGGTCAAATCTTTTAATAATACATTGGTGTTTATGGCTTGTTTCTGTATTGTCATGTTTCTTCATATCGTATCCGAAGAGAGAAATTTAAAGAATCGAATCTGAGCTCGAAAAAACTTATTAAACTTGAATTTAAATATGAATGAACTTGAATACTGAAGTTTGAAATTGGACTCGTTTAAATCAAGTTTAGGCCCTTGATTTTAATTCAGTTTCGAACTAATTTATGATCCCTGACTATTGAAATTATGTTTATGTATTATTGGACATGATGGTACTGGCTCCATTACATAGGTTTGCTTACTTCACTTGGTTTTTTTTGAAAATTAAAAGTAATATATTGCCAATGCTGAAAGCTTATATACAATCTTTTACAAGGAAAAGAAAAAAATCACTACAACAACTACTATACTACTTTAAACATACATCCGAAAATCACATTGAATCCATCTGTATTAACCAAATCAATTTGATTTCTTGTCTAATGGCTTCTTGCTTCCCGTTAGCTATGATTAACTCTCTAATCAAGTTAACTATCGTAGCAGCAAGCTCATACTTATGTTGTTCCACTTCTTGATATATGCGGTGATTCCTCTCCCTCCATATGTAATAAATCACCATCTGAAATGATGTCTTGATAATGATACTGTCTCGTTGCCCAGGTCTAGAATATCTTATAATATCATTCAACACCTCATTTCATTCAAAGGAGAAACTTGGGATCCCTATCATATGTAATATTCTACTCCACACCACTTTGGTATATTCACATTTAAAAAACAAGCAATTCCTACTCTCATTGACATGTTTACATAACATACAAAGGGGGTCACAGCTACCAAACCATCGGTCCTTAGTTCTCAGCCTATTTTTGATAGTTAGCCATAAGCAAAAAGCAAACTTAGGACTTAATACCTGCTTCCATACCAAATCAGTCCATGGGACATCTTCATGAAAAACTCTCACTATGCCTTGTGTAGATTTGTTCGTAAATTCCCCACCATGATATGCTGCCCATATCATCTTGTCCATATGTGTACTAAGTTGCACTTCATTCACATAGTTGTCAATTAACTGACGAAACTGGCAGCTATTTATCCTTACCCTCTCCCAATATAACCATGCCACCTTAGCTTCCTTAGGAATTCTATTTCTTAAACCTTGTAGATCATTCCGCAACCATAATAGGCTGAAATCATTCCAATTATCAAACCAAAAACAAGTATCCTCACCATTTCTTACCCTGCAATTAATAAAAGGATAGATCATGTCTCCAAGATTCAACAAACGTTTAAAAATCCAAGAATGATCGTACCTCGACTAAAGTTGCCAAAAGCTTTGCCTATTAAGATGATAGATTTACACCCACTTGACCCACATCGCTTCTTTATCAACAAATAATCTCCATATTCTCTTTATAACCTATACCTATTGCAATTGTGTTATTGGAATAATACCCAAGCCCCTTGTGTTTTTGGCACTATAATATCGCTCCGTTTGACCTTTACTCCCTTGCAATTATCATGCTTACCATTCCATAAGAACGATTTTAGTATCCTCTCAATATCCTTGATTATTCTCTTTAGAATTACCACATAAGCTGCCCAATGTACATGCATACTATTCAATACCGAAGCAATAAAAGTGACTATAGCAGCATGTGATAGGAAGCGATTTTGCTAAGCATTAATTCGACCTTTCAATTTTTCCAACAATGGCAAGAAATTAGAAATTTTTGGCTTACTCGAAGTGATCGAAACTCCCAGATACCTAAATTGTGTCTCTTAAATAGTCAACCCCACCAAAGTAGTAATCCACTCTGGGTTTCATACATCTAAAGGCACATAGATTTCGCTCTTCTGTATATTTAACTTTATCCCTGACCAACCAGAAAATGTATGCATCAAATTCATCATCATCAAAATCACATATGGTTCAGCCTTGCACAGTAGCATCACATCATCCGCATAAAACAAGTGTGATAACTTTAGTTTGACACATTTATAATGATACTGAAATAGCCCATTACAAACCACCATTCGAGTTAATAGTCTTGAAAGTCCCTCCATTGCAAGAGTGAATAGTTAAAGGGAAAGAGAATCCTCTTGCCTAATCCCTCTAGTGATGAAAAATGGTTTTGTAGGAATCTCATTTATTAAAATACTCATAGGCGTAGTTTGAATGCATTGTAGTGTCCAATGACAAAATTGTGGAGGCATAGCAATCCCTTCCAAACAATCATTCATATATCCCCAACCTAACGTATCATAAGCTTTATACAAATCAATCTTTACTGCACAACTATTAATCTTTTTGCTAGTATGATATTCTCCCAATAAGTCTTGCAACATCAATGTATTATCTCCAATACTTCTTGAAGGAAGAAAAGCCCCTTGGTCTTTGTTTACCACCTCAGCCAGCACTGCTTTCAATCTATCAGCCAAAAGAGACGTTATTATTTTATACACTGTTGTGCAACACGAAATAGAACAATAATCCGTAATCATTTTTAGTCTCTCCTTCTTAGGAATCAAACATAAGTAAGTATGATTGATCTCCTTCAGGAGCTTACCAGTTGAAATAAACTCTAACACCACTTTCTTTAAAAGTTGGCCGGTGATGTTCCAAGTCTTCTGAAAAAATCCAGCAGAATACCCGTTAAGACCAGGAGCTTTCGAACTATTTAACCGAAACAAGGTCTCCTTGATTTGTTGGGATGAAAAAGGAGCATTTAACATCTACAATCTTCCATGGCTTGGACTATACTCCAAAACATCTTTAACCCCAAAACCACCCCTTCACTTTCAGTATTTCTCATGATCTTGAAAAAGAACTCCCTTATGTATTCAGCAATTTCCTGTTGACCAGTGAGCCTATTACCCCCCTCATCCGTCAGTTCAGTAATGGTATTGGTAATCCGCAGAGCTAGAATAGATGCCTAGAAAAACTTGGAATTAATGTCTCCCTCCTTAAGTCATGTTTGTCTTGCCTTTTGTTTAATGATTGAGTTGTGGAAATTCAAAGCCTCCTAATAAGTCTTCGTCTGATCTGCCTCAAGAACTCTTAAGATGTCATTCTTACTTCACTTGGATTGATTTAACTAACGAATAAAATACGTAACGGATTCGGCCAGTTCAATCATAAAAATTTTGAACTCGTCAATTTTTTGTTCAGTTTTGAACTTTCTAGTTAAATTTACTTTAATAACTTTAGTTGTTAAAACTGATTAATTTATTAATAAATTAGTTAATTTTTATAAATTCATAAGTTCTTATAAATTAAAATAGATCCATTAATTTTCATTTAACAATCATTTTCAATTAAACTTACAATTCTTTGATAGAAAAGGATAATTTTTTCAATCATATTTTCAATTCTTTAATTTTATTCAATTTTTAACCGATTTTATAACATTCTAATATTAATTGAATCTTTTAAACCTTAAAATCCTTGTCTTACTGATTTAACTTTCAGTCCAATGTTTAAAACATTGGATTTGACCATAAAAAATTAGTGAAATTCAAAACATTCAATCATTCAATTATCTAAAGTAATTACTCAACTTTTTAATTATAGGATATAAATGATTTCTATAAATAGATCATAATACATGCTAATTAAGTTACAAATCTCTACTCCTATAACTTGCAGAAGAAAAATGTTATCAAAGCAAATTGAAAATATTCAGTGTCTATATCTGTATGATTGAATCACAAATTAATCTTTTATTTGATTAAAATTAACAAATTAAATATAATTTAAATAAGATTAAACTTAATTTGACTAATTTTTCGAATTTGACCAATCACAAAAAGTTAGAATAAATTAACTCAAAGTCTATCAGTTGCAATATAGTTTATCGGATTTAATTCAGACTTTTTCTTTGTTTTTTGGATAGTAGGTATAATAAATAAATGAACATTAAGCTACAAGCTACATCCTCCCTTTTCATGTATTCTTATATAGTTGGCATTTATGATATGCAGTATTCTAATAAAAATATGTCTTACTCTTTTCTAGTCCACACGGTTTGAGTATTATTGTGCAGTGAATTGGATTTTAATTTTACTTTTTAATGACCG
>JAOTJB010028393.1:0-10524 GCA_027123815.1 Erythroxylum minutifolium
TTATAATTAATTATATACAATTTATAATTAATTATATAAAAATATTATTATTAATTATTTAATATATTTTATTTTATATATTAATTCTATTTAATATAATATTATGACTTAGTCACAGTTGGTATTATGAAAAATTATCGAGGGTATATTAGGTAGTATACATTTATTAGTTTACGTTCCATCCTAAACCATCTGAATCAGAGGTTTCTTATTTTCACTGTTTAGGATGGAATGGAACATAGTATGAAACCTCCGCTTATATCCCATTCCATTCCATTCTATTATAAAGCCTCTAACCAAACAATGGAAGCATATTACGTTCCATCCCCTTTCTATCCTCAACCCCTCAACTAAACAAAACCTTAGTTGACAAACATTACAAGGACATCTAATCTTCCCATTTTGTGCACCTTGTTTTGTAAATTCCATGAAATCATAAATCCCTTGAATATAAGATTCGTTATTTCTTGTTTGATTTATCCAACTCTTATCCATACCCGTGGACATTGATCTTATAGATTTGCAAGTATCAACCTTCGTACATATTTTTAAAAAATACAAAAAACAAATAGATTATAATTTCATACTCATCAACATTTCTTTTATCATAAATAAATGAATGGAAAATCAAAGGCATAAAATTATTGATGAGAAGAATAGTTAGCTAATATGGGACTAAAATCATTAACTATAATGAAAAGATCTTCAATGAAAACTTCAGTCATTAGTCATTTAGCAAGGTCAGGGGACCGAAATCATTAACTACAATGAAAAGGTCTTCAAATTTTAGCTCTAAATGAAGATCAAAATCATTTGAAAAATTAAAAAAATCATTTGAAAAATTAAAACATTGGAAAAATCAACAATTTACATTGCACATAATTTTCCCTCATAGACAAAGTGAAATTAATAATAGTCCACATCAATATACAATGGAAGAAACGTATAAAAATGACAAATGCCAAATAAGTCAAAATGTTAATCTACTCGCTCACATATACAACGATGAATTAATAGGTAGAGATAACAATAAGAAAAAGGATGAGAAAATTGTCAACTGATTTTGGAAGTTTAAGTTCCTAGGGTTAAAGGAGCATGAAAACTAGTTCACAACAAAGCAAGAATATTAATTATCAATCTTACTCCATAAAAGCACAAAGAGTATAAAAACAATAGAAGAAAACAGGAAATTAATAATGCCAACCTATAAAAATTTTAGACACATAATCGGAAGTTACTGAAGTTGACAAAAAAACTACCAAAAGTGAGTCAAAGATTTAGCCGTTCTTTTTTTTAAGTTAAACCCACAGCTTAGTACCTACAACCACGAGCCACGTTTATAATGAAATTGTAATGAGTTAAGGGTTTATTAAACATTTGGTCACCAAAAAAGTAAATTAAAAACTATTGCTATCATTAGTTGGATTTCACAGCAGAACAACAAACAGAGGACACTGCTTGATGCAACCCTGCATCAATATTTTAAACCCAGAATACACACAAAAGAATACACTATCAACATATCATACATCGATGAAAAAGGTAACCATTTTAATAAGAAATTAGTTTTTCTTGACATACACAGAAGAATCAACAAAGCTCCGAAAACAGGGTAAAAAGAATGTAATGTAGAAAATATAGGACAAAAAGAAAGAAATAATAAGATCTTTTTCTGAATTTCCAAATAGAAAAACCAAAAATCTATGACTCAACATGCAACAGTGACAAAGAAAGGGGAAAAAATGTCACAACAACACCTATCAATAAATTAAAGTAAGAAAATAAGAAAAGCAGCTTCACGGCTCTCTAAATACTTGTACAAATATGGCAAAAATATAGAGCATAAAGCTGATAATTCAAAAGAAAACTTTCGGTTGGTAGAGTCAAACATGGTAATCTACAATCACGAAGGCCCAAAAGCAGTTAATCCTGCAACCAAAACACAAAGAAGATAAAAATTTATTAGACATGAAAAACAAAAATGAAAAGGAAATTAACTCTATGATGCAGATTATTGGCAACGTAAAAGAGCGAAAGGAAATAGGAAGATATCAGAAAGTAGAAACTAATAACAAGTAGTCACAAACGAAAACTGTAATGAGTAAAACTAGAATGTGAAGCACCATTTTAAATAGAAAATCAGAATAATCGAAAGGGAAAGAGGAGGGATTGTTAGAGTTTCTCTGGTAAACGATTTTGAGCAGCGAGTACCTAAAAAAGGGAAACAAAGCCTGATTGAAGAAGAGCGAGAGATTACACTGAAGATTGAAAGTATTTGTGAATATAGGGGATACACAAGAGACAACAATCTTCGACCTCAAAAGAGAAAGACTCAATAACAAGAAGCACAGAGATAGAAAAAATGGGGCTAAGAAAAAACATAGTGTAATAAAATCTTGTGAGATCTACTGATCTCTGGACCTCACACAAACACACGCCTTTGGTCTTTCAAGCCTTAAATAACTCTAGCTCGTTGCCTTCTGTTTTGCATAGTTGTCCTCTTATTGCTTTCTATTGGATTCATTTCTCCGTTTCTTTTTTATTATCAACAATTTTTTTAGATTAATTACTTACTTTTGACTGGATGCATACTTGTTACAAATTATAAAACGTGCCAATTCTTATCCCGCTAATTGGAAAGTTTAGAAGTTTTAGACTCTTTTTTAGCATATTTTTTAGACAAATTTTGTTAGCTTAAATAAATGTCTAGAAATTCCACCAATTCTTAGATTATTTAAGACAATTATTAGATGTGTCTAGGCATAAGTGTCTAAAACCTCCTTATTTTGGTGTAGTGGATATACATACATGAGATTAATTTGTATAAGCATTTAGTAAGAGGGAGTTACATAGAGATGCATACCCTTATTATAGAGTAACATAAGTTATGCTTCTAAGATTATTTATCATTAGAGATATCATCTTTCCATAACATTTTTACATCATAGAAAAAGAGATATTATTGAACCATGTGGATTTAAACCTATATTTTTATGATAACAATATAATGAAATACAGATGTTGATATTTAAAATTTGATAAGTAATATTGAAAAGAAATATTATAAGATAAAGTTTAGAGAAAGCTTGGAATTGATGTTTAAAACTTTATTAGATGAAAATTTCTTGAAAGAGGTCATTAAAGAGATCAATTTCAAAATTGGTATGTCTAAGAGATAATTCAATATTTGCCTTCATATGATTTAAGTGTTGCTTGAGGATATCAAAGCAAGTTAGGAAGTTATCATTAGAGATTGAAGTTGTAAAAGTATTTCAATCATAAATGTATTTGAAAATGTTTGTAAAAGTGGATTCGAGAGGCACCATAAAACTAAAAGAAATGAATAAATTTTCTAAAAGACACCTTTTTTCAAATATTGATCATAAATTTCTTTAATGATTTCAAATTGAGATAATCCAGCTTAGAGAAAGGGATATAAATCTCTAGAAGGCACCTTCTTTTTCAAATTAATTGAATAATGTTTTTATTATAAGGTCTATGAATAATAATCCAATTAATTGAACTAAATTAATTTTTATAGGGTACAAGCAATTATATTATGTCTTTTATAGAAAGGAATGATCTTACAAAATGGCTAAAAGTTTGAGAAAAATTATAAGAAGCCTCTGATGAAGGAGAGAGACATGAGAGAATCTAGAGAAACAAAGAGAATCAAGTGCTTTAAAGATAAAAGCTTTGAATTATGACTAGGTCATTATATTCTAGTAAGAGAAAGCTTTGAGTAGTGAGAATGTTGTGTAACTTTTAGGAAAAATTTTATGATTGAAAGGATTAGAGTTTGTTAGAGACTTCTAAATAACTAACACTTATAAGGTTCATCTTAAACCTTGTCAAAAGTAAGTTATAACATTTTTCTCATCACTCATTGTAGAAAAGGCATAATAGACTTGAATATTGAGTATAACTAAGAGAATAGATGTAAGGCAAGGTAAACCAAACCATTATAACCTATAAGTGTTCACCTCTTTCATATCCATTTAATTAAGTTGTAATAATAATAATAATAATAGAAATGCTCCATGAAGGAGTTACAAAAGTGGATGAAGCCTTTACATATCAATTAAGAGCTTATAAACTTAAACCTGTCCAATTAAGTTCACAACACATCATAAGCACTTAGAATACACCCATATCTTTAAAACTAAAATTACCTTAATGTATCAAATAGCCAAGATTTCTTTATGGTGTCAAATTTCATAAATGAGTAGATAAGGTAAGTGTAGTTGCATTGTTGATACACTTCCTTGTTGAGAAGCATGAAGAAAACTTTAGAAAGAAAGAATGGAAAGTTGGGGCACTAAGATTCAAATAAACTTTGGAGATTGTTTAAGAGTTTGCATAATCCTCATTTGACTATCGCATTTATAGAGATTAAGCTGGTGTTAATATTTGCCAATATCATTCCCCTGATCTATTTCAGTGTACTTTATAAAATATTCTTCTATCTTGAGCTTTGCTCTAAAAAATACTTTCATTCCTTTTTCTTCCATAAAGCATGGATACTATAACATAAGGTGATCTTGTTTAGAATGTGTTCCTTATTCCCTAAATTCTACTTCCTAGATTCTTAAGTAATCATATGTTCCCAAATATCAATATTAAAAAAGTGATTGTTCAACATTTGAATTATCATCCAAAGCTCATTATAAAAAACACATTTAGAGAATATATGATCCTTCCTTTCAGCTTCATTGTTATGTAACTTATAGGTTGCTTATAAAGTCATTTAACTTTTAATTCTATCCAAAGTGAAAACCTTATTTATATTAGCAAGCTATGAGATAAATGAAAGCTTGGGCAGAATTTGCTTACTCCGAACAAACTTTCTTAATAGTTAGACTAGTTGGCAATGTAACTTGAAGAGCGCTGGAAAACCAAATAAAAGTCCTATTTCTACTAACTGGGGTTTCTCCTTGCAAGGTTCTCCTTAATGATATTGAATCTCTTATGCTTAATGAGTCATTCATTGCCATTAATCAATGCACTCATTATAACTTTAGACTAAGATGGAAAGCTTAAGGTAATAGATATAGGGGAACTATTTCACATCAATTATCATACCAAAGCCATGTGCTCTTGCTATTACCTACGGTGTACTTGATTTCTTTATGAATTTTGTCCTTAATTTCAGATAATGAGAATGGAACCATTAGAATCAAAAGGGATTCCTTGTTAGCAAGTATTCTTTAAAGCCTCTTTGATAAGATAACTTTGATGCTTCTTTAGATTGGCTAAATTCCAAAACCACCTTCATCTCGAGGTAGGCTAATGTCATTTCATGTCACCTTAGCATAAGGCTTTTTGCATGCTTCTCCTATCCAGAGAAAATTCCTTATAATTCTCCCTAATCCTTTAATGAAGAGCCATATGAAAAATTAGTAGACATATGAATTATTAAGGATGAATTTGATAAGATGATTCCTATTTGCATATGAAAGACTCTTATTAGTCCAATGATCATTTCTTTTATGAAATAAGTCAAATAGGGCCTGGTAATCCTCATACGTGTGTCTAATAGTTGTTATATGAATGACAAGGTATTTAAACAATAATTTTTCCAACTCTAGTGTAATAATTGAAGCAAGATATTAAACTTAAGAACTACAGACATTTGCAATAAGAATAAAGCTTGTATTCGTATTAAAGTTTAGAACAAATAGCTTGTAGAAGATCTTGAGGGAATTCATGAGAATCTTAATAGAATTAGAATTTACATTGCAAAATAGAAACAAATTATTAACAAAGGAAATATTAAATATCCTTTACTTTTCACATTGTTGATGGAATTTAAAAGATTAATCCCTATTGATGTTATAGCTTGTAAGCCTAAATAGCCCTTCAATATAAATAAAGAATAAGTATGGAGATAAAAGATCACCTTGCCTAATCCCTCTTCCATTTTTGAATTTTTGAGTTAGCTCAGGATTTACGAAGACATTAAAAGTGATAGCTGTAATTCATTGTTCAATCTAAGCAGTGAAAATATGAGGGACACTAAGAGATTCTAAGGATTGTGTTGTGCCCAAATAAGTTCTAAAGATACCTAGGCTATCCTACTCGTAAGTATTCAAGGTAGTTGTAGTGATTACCCAGGCTCATCTCCCACGGAGGTGAAATTGGTCCACTTAAATTAACCTTGAACAAAAGCAAAAATAAAAATAGATGCAATTTTAAACATTCTCTCCTAATTTGTTGAGTGAAGACTTCAAAGAAAACCACAAAATAGATTGAAAAGTAAACAAAATCAACTGGAAGCAAAGATAAATAGATTAACCAAAATGGAAGACTCTTTGGTAATTAATTTCACTAATTTAATCTCCTCTGTATGATTAAGGGAAATGATTGGATAGTTGTCTTACTAAAATTAATAGTTAGGTTCTAAATTAACTCGAATAATAAACTAATCTAACTTTCGTATTCAACAAGTTATTATCCAAATTAATTATAGAAACTCGATTACTAATTACCACTTAAGTTAATATTTTCTAGTTCTTAACCTATGCATCCATAGTTTCTCGATCCATATTAAATTTCTCCTCTCACTCCTTCATTTAATACTAAAAATGATGTAAAGTTTGGACACCACAGAAATAAATATGCCAACAAATTCGTAACACAATCATGCATAGTCATCTAAAATAGCTACATTAATTCTCAAGAAAAAGAGATTAACCCATCAAAGCATAAACATAGTTCATCATCTCCATACACTTTAGTCCCATGTTACTATCAATAGAAGTATTAAAGCAATAAAACAGTGAATACTAAATGAATTATGAAAAGAAAACAAAGTAACAGTCGATTAAGCTAACAAAGTATTAAGTTTAGTAAATAAACAAGAAACACTACAACCGATGAATAACAAAGCAAGCAAACAGAGATTGGGTGAATGAGGTGCAGCGGTCTCCTGCTCCTCTCAAGCTTCCCGTATTAGCTCTCACCTTTTGCTTCAGCTTGTTCTTATTAGATGGTCGAAGGCTAGGTTTTACTTCCAACTCTCTGCCATGTTTCTCTCTGCTTTACCTATTCTCTCTATTCTCTTCTCTTCTTCCCTTCTTTCTCTCTATTTTCTCTCTCACAAACTATCTCTGGTGTGTGAAGTGAACAATGAAGAGTAAATGATGAATGAATGATAAGCCGCCACCCTCTATTCCCTTTCTATTTGTAGTATGACTCTAGGGTTTTGAGCCATCACCCCTACAGATGACAAATGATAAGTTCATGAATTAAAGAAAATAAATAGGTCACAGGGGTGACAAGTAAAGTCACCCTGTGAGGGCACTTGTCAAGGTGGTGACGAACTTATCACCACCGTGACTAACATTTGGTGGTGACTTGCTAAGTCACCACCGTGAGGTGGTGACACTTATTGCCATTTTTCTTCTTTTCCTTATTTCTCTTTTCATGCAAAATTTACGTGACTTTCCTTTTAATATTCATGCAAAATTCATAATTAACATTCATGCAATATTTACACCATTTCCACTCAATTTATCATACATTTGGATTAAAACACAAGGATTTGTAACCAAAATTAAGATATGAAGGCAATTAAAAGCAATAAAAAATAGACACAATAGATTTCAAAATAAATTTCTTGCTAATAATATTAAAATTTTATGAAAATAAATTTACAATATGCAACTATTGTTGGAGCTCTTACTTCGATAACATTTGAAGAGTTCTTGAGCCAATAGGATATTGTCTCCTATAATTCTGCCCTCAATGAATGCCCAGTGGGATTTCCAAATAATGATCTTAGAAATAATGCTATAAATGATATTACAACATGAAACAGAATTGAACTCCTTTAATGAACTAAGGTTAGGAGTCTTAAGGACTAGGTAAATGAAAGTTTTGTTAAATTGTTTGAAGAGTTGTACAACCCCACCAACTTAAAGCTTAATTAGATGCTAAGATTCTTTAAAGAAATAAAAATTTAATCCATCTATACCCAGTTACTTATTGGGATTGAAACTATATAGGGTAATCGTAATCCCTTATATGTAAACTAGTTTAATTAATTAAACAGGCCAGTTGTTAAATAAAGAATTTTCAGTGAATGAATTGAGTGTATGGGATAAAGTATGATAAGAAGCAAAGAGATTAAGGACTCCTTAAAATTAATTTAGGGCTAAGGCTTTCAACTCTTTTTTCTCCTTAATTTCCCCTTTTTGTGTAATCTAGATATTTTTTAGATTTTCTCCTATAAAGGATGGATTTAAAAAAAAAGAAGAATTCCTACATCTTTTTTTTATCTATAAAGGTCTATAGTTTTACCTGGGGAGTGATTTATTAACTTTCAAAGCCTTATATGATTGCATAATGCTGATCTCTCATCCTTTATTTCGCTAACAGTTATTGGATCCTCGTAAAGTTTAGCTTGAGCTATAATAAGCTTATTTCTAATGTCACTAATGTCTAAACATTTGGTTCTTTAAGGCATACTTTCATATGCTAAATTTTTTTGAGGTTATATTGCTCAAAACCCTTAACTTCTCATTCCAATCCCACCCTTATTACTTCTTCGATCCTTCCATCTTAGTAAGATGGTTAATATATCTAAAAGGATTAGACATGGTGTAACTATTGGAGTTATTATACATTTCAGTTGGAGAGTGGTTAGAGCATAAGTTGGAATTCAATTATCTATTGCTAGTTAAAAAGTACCTTGCCTAGCTTTTTCCTCACAAACCATTTCCCTTTTTATTTATTACTTTATATGAATTGATTCCCCTTATAAGCTAGGTCTGTGACCTCAATGTTCTAAGTTTATTATATAGGACATTATACCAATTTCTACTTCATCTTATATAGAAAGAAGAGTATAATTAAATTCTCTAAGTAGAATATAGGGGATGGTTATATTGGAGCCTCTACTAATAAGATCATTCCAAAGATTAGCTATCTAGAAAGCATAATTAGATGCATATATAAAGGAGAAGTAGGTTATGAAATTATTCCACTTAGATTTAATGAATATGTGTATAATTGGTTCATCGATAATGGAATAAAGAATTTCAATTTTATTAAGATCAAAAGTAAATGCAATCCTACCATTATAATGAAATTAATGGATTGTGATGACTTGACATATATTCTTGATAAATTAGAGCTTCTTACATTAAGATTATTTAAGTTTAGTTTTTAAAAGGTCAAAATTCATTAGTTTTATTGGGTAGAGATAATTAGAAAGAACTTGTTAATTATTGAGATTATTGATTCCCTTTATGTTCCAAGATGGGATTGACATCTAATGGGGTTGGAGGAGTTGAAAACACCTTTAGCCTTGACCTTTCTTATAGTTCTCCTTTCGATTGTATGAGTAGTTACACTAGAGTTAGTAGCCTTAGTTTTGTTCTCCACCATATTATTTGTAGTCACATGTATGTTTTTATCAAAATTAGTTTAATTTTAAATGCTTTCCTTAGCCGTTGTAATACATAAAACAATATGATTTTGAGTGCTTTCCTTAGCCATTGGAATAAAGTTAGAAGTTTCTGTTGAATTCATAAATAAGATGCTAATGATAGGTGTGCATTAATCTATGTTTTTCTATGTAATTGGCATTTATTTTCTTGCATACTGGTTGATTATTGTTTTAGTTTAGAATTCATTTTGTATATTTTTGTTTAGTTTGATTTCCATTGTTGTTCTTTTATGTTTGATGTTAATTTTGGGTAAGAATTGACTATTTTTGTATAGGAAGGAAGATGGAGCAACTTGGAGATTGAGCTAGAAATAAAGAGGAAAACAAAAGAGGAAGTGTTCTGTGGCCAATTCCCATGACCGTGGGAATCATGCCAATTCCTGCGATCGTGGGAATCATAATCCGAGACAATATATGGGGCTTCATTAAACTTAGGCTTTTTTGGACAATTTAACCATCATTAAGCCTCCATCTTAGGGAGGACGAACCCCTTCTATAGAAACACCATATTTGGAGTAAAGAACACATGTTTGGAGCCTTAAGGAAGGATTGAAGTCAAGGATTATCATCAAGATTAGGAAAAATAGCATATCCACACCAAATTTTCTAGATTTTGGCAAAGAAGAGGAGTCTTTCTATTCAATTTTCTGTCAATCTTATTTCTTCTACTCTTTGTAAAATAGTTTATTTGAATGTTGATGATGTTATAAAGACCATGTTAGGCTAATTAAGGTTTAGGGATTGCTGTTGAACTATTTTATTAGAAATCCTATTTTATTGAATTGAATGACGATGTCTTTGATGATTGTTGATTTTATTTGTTATCTTGCAACAAATCGAGAGAGTGACCAAGATAAATTTGTGTAGGATTGTACAACGAGAGTTGGCAATCTATAAACTTATAATCATATCGTTAATTGAATAATTAGAAGAGAGATCTCGGCTAATCAATTGATCACCAATAGGATAGTGTAACTAGTTGAATAGGTCGAGTCATGGGTAGGTTGAGAGATCGTCCAATTGATTCCCTTTAATTCAATTAGGGACAATTAATTACACCTTGAGAGAGGGTA
>JAOTJB010028438.1:0-10524 GCA_027123815.1 Erythroxylum minutifolium
AAATGACACATCCATAAATATAATATTCGTTTTGGGAAAAAACAAAGATAGTTTAACATGCTTTTTGAAAACCAACATCTAAGTATGGGAGTAGACCCAATTCAGACATTAAACAAAATACAATATCAGATTTCCAAAATCTTTCCGTAACTGAAAGGTCCGAGCGCAAAGTAACAAGTCATTGATATTGCATTTTGTTTAAGGTCTCAAGTGGGACATTTATATACTTCGAAGGAAAATTACCAAAATGCCACATTCTAAATATAATATGCTTTGCTTGAAAAAGTCATGAAACAATAGCTTGTTTTTAAAAACCAAAATCAAAGGAATCAATATCTGAATATGAACGTAGTCCTTTAGAAAGCTTAAACGAAATGCAAAATCAAATTTCTTGAATTGCCAAACATCATTACAGTTTAAAACTGAACCATAAGGTCTCAAACCAACCTGGGCTTAATCTTCCATTTCCTTTAAGGTCTGAAAAGGGACATTTTAAAGCATGCAATTACTGAAACGACTTATATCTAATCACTTTGGGACAAAATAGAGACAGTTTCATATGCTTTTTGAAAACCATCATCCGGATCTAAGAGTAGTCCCATTTGAGACCTTAAAAATGTAATATCATATTTTCGACATCTTTTCGTAACTTAACGGTGCCAATATCATTACAATTAAGCTTTTCCGAATCCGAGAGTAGTCAGATTTGAGACTTAAAAAAATGCAATATCATATTTTCGACATCTTTTCGTAAATCAACAGCCCAACATCATTACAATTTACAATTGAGCTCTGAGGCCTTCAAGCAACAAGCCGTTGATAGTGCATTTCGTTTGAGGTCTCAGATAGGACATTGATTTCCTTCAAATGAAAAATACCAAAATGGAACTTCCTTAAATATAATATGCTTTGTGGGACAAAATCAAGATACTACGGCTTGCTTTTTGAAAACCAAAATCAAAGGAATCAATATTTAAATCTGAAAGTAGTCCTTCATAAACCTTAACTGAAATGAAAATTCAAACTTGTCACATGTTTCTAAAAGTCAATGATCCAAAACTCATTACAGTTTAAAAATGAAGTGTAGAATCTCAAACCAACTAGGGCTTGGTCATGCAATTTCTTTAAAATCCCAAAAGGGACTTTTAAAGCATTCAATTACTGAAACAATACTTCCTTTAATATAATCTATGTTTTAGGACAAAATGAAGATAGTTTAACATGCTTTTTGAAAACTAACATCCGAATCCAAGAGTAATTCCATTTGAGTTCTTAAAAAGATGCAATATCATATCAAAGCAACAAATCTTTCATGGTATATTTACATTTCATTTAACATCTCAAGTGGGACATGGATTTCCTTCGGAAGACAATTACCAAAAATGGCACTTCCGTAAGTTTACGTTTAAGTTATCTAAAGTAGTAAACCAATATCTAAATCCAAAAGTAATGCTTCAGAATACTTAAATAAAATGAAAAATCAAATTCTCACATGCGTTTTAAAGTCAATGGTCCAAATATCACAACAGTTTAAATAGGAAATGTAGGATCATAAACCAACTAGCCCTTGATCTTGCACTTACTTTAAAATCTCAAGAGGGACATTTTAAAGCATTCAATTACTAAAATGACACATCCATAAATATAGTATTCGTCTTGGGAAAAAACAAAGATAGTTTAACATGCTTTTTGAAAACCAACATCAAAGTATGAGAGTAGACCCAATTCAGACATTAAACAAAATGCAATATCAGATTTTCAATATCTTTCCGTAACTCAAAGGTCCGGACGTAAAGTAACAAGTCGTTGATATTGCATTTTATTTAAGGTCTCAAGTGGGACATTTTTATCTTTCGAAGGACAATTACCAAAATGCCACTTTCTTGAATATAATATGCTTTGTTCGAAAAATTCATGAAACTGTAGCTTGCCTTTTAGAAACAAAAACGAAAGGAATCAATATCTGAATATGAAAGTAGTCCTTTGGAAATCTTAAACGAAATGTAAAATCAAATTTCATGCATGGCGAAACATCATTACAACTTGAAACTGAACCTTAAGGTCTTAAACTGACCTAGCCCTAGTCTTGCATTTCCTTTAAGGTCTTAAAAAGGACATTTTAAAGCATGCAATTACTGAAATGACATATATCTAATCACTTTGGGACAAAATAGAGACAGTTTCATATGCTTTTTGAAAACCATCATCCGGATATGAGAGTAGTCCTGTTTCAGACCTTAAAAAAATGCAATATCATATTTCCGACATCTTTTCGTAACTCAATGGTCCCAACATCATTACAATTAAGCTTTTCTGACTCCAAAAGTAGTCCCTTTTGAGACTTAAAAACATGAAATATAATATTTTTGGCATCTATCCGTAACTCAATAGTCCCATCATCATCCCAATTTATAATTGAGCTCTGAGGACTTAAAGCAACAAGCCGTTGATAATGCATTTCGTTTGAGGTCTCAAGTGGGACGTTGATTTGCTTTGAATGACAAAAACAAAAATGGAACTTCCCTAAATATAATATGCTTTGTGGGACAAAAAAAAGATACTACAGCTTGCTTTTTGAAAACCAAAATCAAAGGAATCAATATTTAAATCTGAAAGAAGTCCTTCATAAACCTTAACCGAAATTAAAATTCAAACTTCTCACATGTTTCTAAAAGTCAATGATCCAATTATAATTATAGTTTAAAAATGAAATGTAGAATCTCAAACCATCTAGGCCTTGGCCTTGCAATTACTTTAAAATCTCAAAACGGACATTTAAAGCTTGCAATTACTTGAACAATACTTCCTTTAATATAATATGTGCTTTGGGTCAAAATGAAGAAAGTTTAACATGCTTTTTGAAAACTAAGATCCGAATCCGAGAGTAGTTCCATTTAGGTTCTTAAAAAGATGCAATATCTTATCAAAGCAATAAACCTTTGAGGGTACATTTACATTTCGTTTAAGAACTCAAGTTGTACATTGATTTCCTTCGAAAGACAATTACCAAAAATGGCACTTCCTTAAGTATAAGTTTAAGTTTTTTAAAGGAGTAAACCAATATCTAAATCCAAAAGTACTCTTTTAGAAAACTTAAACGAAATGATAAATCAAATTCTCACATGCTTTTAAAAGTCAATGGTCCAAATATCATTACAGTTTAAAAATGAAATGTAGGGTCATAAACCAACTAGGCCTTGATCTTGCACTTCCTTTAAAATCTCAAGAGGGAAATTTTAAAGCATTCAATTAATAAAATGACACACCCATAAATATAGTATTCGTTTTGGGAAAAAAAAAGATAGTTTAACATGCTTTTTGAAAACCAACATCTAAGTATGAGAGTAGACCAAATTAAGAGATTAAACAAAGTGCAATATCAGATTTCCGACATCTTTCCGTAACTGAAAGGTCCCAGCACAAAGTAACAAGTCTTTGATATTGCATTTTGTTTAAGGTCTCAAGTGGGACATTTATATACTTCGAACGAAAATTACCAAAATGCTACATTCTAAATATAATGTGCTTTGTTTGAAAAAGTCATGAAATAATAGCTTGTTTTAAAAAACCAAAATCAAAGGAATCAATATCTGAATATGAAAATAGTCTTTTGGAAAGCTTAAACGAAATGCAAAATCAAATTTCTTGCATCGCCAAACATCATTACAGTTTAAAACTGAGCCATAAGGTCTCAAACCAACCTGGGCTTAATCTTGCATTTCCTTTAAGGTCTGAAAAGGGACATTTTAAAGCATGCAATTACTAAAACGACTTATATCTAATCACTTTGGGACGAAATAGAGACAGTTTCATATGCTTTTTGAAAACCATCATCCGGATCTGAGAGTAGTCCCATTTGAGACCTTAAAAAACGTAATATCATATTTTCGACATCTTTTCGTAACTTAACGGTGCCAACATCATTACAATTAAGCTTTTCCGAATCTGTGAGTAGTCCGATTTGAGACTTTAAAAAAATGCAATATCTTATTTCTGACATCTTTTCGTAACTCAACAGCCCAATATCATTACAATTTATAATTGAGCTATGAGGCCTTAAAGCAACAAGCCGTTGATAGTGCATTTTGTTTGAGGTCTCAGATAGGACGTTGATTTGCTTCGAATGACAAATACCAAAATGGAACTTCCTTAAATATAATATGCTTTGTGGGACAAAATCAAGATACTACAGCTTGCTTTTTGAAAACCAAAATCAAAGCAATCAATATTTAAATCCGAATTAGTCCTTTAGAAACCTTAACCGAAATGAAAATTCAAGCTTCTCACATGTTTTTAAAAGTCAATAATCCAAATATCATTACAGTTTAAAAATGAAATGTAGAATCTCAAACCAACTAGGCCTTGATATTGCAACTTCTTTAAAATCTCAAAAGGGACATCTGAAGCATGCAATTATTGAAACAATACTTCGTTAATTATAATATGTGTTTTGGGAAAAAATGAAGATAGTTTAACATGCTTTTTGAAAAACAACATCCGAATCCGAGAGTAGCTCCATTTGAGTTCTTAAAAAGATGCAATATCATATCAAAGCAACAAACCTTTTATGGTACATTTACACTTCGTTTAAGATCTCAAGTGGGACATTGATTTCCTTCGAAAGACAATTACCAAAAATGGCACTTCCTTAAGTATACGTTTAAGTTTTCTAAAGGAGTAAACCAATATCTAAATCCAAAATTATTGCTTTAGAAAACTTAAAAAAATGAAAAATCAAATTCTCACATGCTTTTAAAAGTCAATGTTCCAAATATCATTACTGTTTAAAAATGAAATGTAGGATCATAAACCAACTAGGCCTTGATTGTGCACTTCCTTTAAAATCTCAAGAGGGACATTTTAAAGCATTCAAATACTAAAATGACACATCCATAAATACAGTATTCATTTTGGGATAGAACAAAGATAGTTTAACATAATTTTTGAAAGCCAACATCCAAGTCTGAGAGTAGACCAAATTCACACATTAAATAAAATGCAAGATCAAAATTTGAGGATCTTTCCGTAACCCAACGGTCCGATCTCAAAGTAACAAGTCGTTGATATTGCATTTTTTTAAGGTCTCAAGTGGGACATTTATATACTTCGAAGCATAATTACCAAAATGCCGCTTTCTTAAATATACTAGGCTTTGTTGGAAAGAGTGATGAAACTATAGCTTGCTTTTTAGAAATAAAAATCAAAGGAATCAATATCTGAATATGAAAGTAGTCCATTGGAAATCTTAAACGAAATGCAAAATCAAATTTCTTACATGGGCAAACATCATTACTGTTTAAAACTGAATCATAAGGTCTCAAACCAACAAGGCCTTAATCTTGCATTTCCTTTAAGGTCTTAAAAAGAACATTTTAAAGTATGCAATTACTTAAATGACATATATCTAATCACTTTGAGGAAAAATAAAGACAGTTTAATATGCTTTTCGAAAACCATCGTCCAGATCTGAGAGTTGTCCAATTTGAGACCTTAAAAATGCAATATCATAATTCCGACATCGTTCTGTAACGAAATAGTCCCAGCATCATTACAATTAAGCTTTTCCAAATCTGAAAGTAGCCCCATTTGAGACTTAAAAAAATGCAATATCATATTTTTGACATCTTTCCGTAACTCAATAGTTCCAACATCATTACAATTTACAATTGAGCTCTGAGGCCTCAAAGCAATAAGCCGTTGATAGTGCATTTCGTTTCAGTTCTCAAGTGGGTCGTTGATTTGCTTCAAATGACAAATACCAAAATGGAGCTTCCTTAAATATAATAGGCTTTGTGGGATAAAATCAAGATACCACAGCTTGCTTTTTGAAAACACAAATCAAAGGAATTAATATTTAAATCTGAAAGTAGTCCTTCATAAACCTTAACTGAAATGAAAATTCAAACTTCTCACATGTTTATAAAAGTCAATGATCCAAATATCATTACAGTTTAAAAATGAACTGTAGAATCTCAAACCAACTAGGCCTTGGTCTTGCAATTTCTTTAAAATCTCAAAAGGGACATTTAAAGCAGGTAATTACTTAAACAATAATTCCTTAAATATATCATGTGTTTTGGGACAAAATGATCATATTTTAACATGCTTTTTGAAAACTAACATCTGAATCCAAGAGTAATATCTTTCGAGTTCTTAAAAAAATGCAATATCATATCAAAGCAACAAACCTTTGATGGTACATTTACATTTCATTTAAGATCTCAAGTGAGACATTGATTTCCTTTGAAAGACAATTACCAAAAAATGGCACTTCCTTAAGTATACGTTTAAGTTTTCTAAAGGAGTAAACCAATATCTAAATGCAAAAGTACTCCTTTAGAAAACTTAAATAAAACGAAAAATCAAATTCTCACATGCTTTTAAAAGTCAATGGTCCAAATATCAATACAGTTAAAAAATGAAATGTAAGATCATAAACCAACTAGGCCTTGATCTTTCACTTCCTTTAAAATCCCAAGGACATTCTAAAGCATTCAATTACTAAAATGACACATCCGTAAATATAGTATTCGTTTCGGGAAAAAACAAAGATAGTTTAACATGCTTTTTGAAAACCAACATCCAAGTCTGAGAGTAGACCCAATTTAGCCATTTCACAAAATGCAATATCAGATTCTCAACATCTTTCCGTAACTCAACAGTCCGATCTCAAAGTAACAAGTCATTGATGTTGCATTTTGTTTAAGCTCTCAAGTGGGACATTTGTATACTTCAAAGGACAATTACCAAATTGCCACTTTCTTAAATATAATATGCTTTGTTGGAAAAAGTCATGAAACTATAGCTTGCTTTTTAGAAACCAAAATTAAAGCAATCAATATCTTAATATGAAAGTAGTCCTTTGGAAATTTTAAACGAAATGTAAAATCAAATTTCTTGCATGGCCAAACATCATTACAGTTTAAAACTGAAACATAAGGTCTCAAACCAACAAGGCCTTAATCTTACATTTCCTTTAAGGTCTTAAAAAGAACATTTTTAAAGCATTCAATTACTGAAATGACATATACCTAATCACTTTGGGGCAAAATAGAGACAATTTAATATGCTTTTTGAAAACCATCATTCGGATCTGAGAGTTGTCCAATTTAAGACCTTAAAAAAATGCAATATCATAATTCCTACATCTTTCTGTAACTCAATGGTCCCAACATCATTACAATTAAGCTTTTTCGAATCCGAGAGTAGTCCCTTTTGAGACTTAAAAAATGCAATATCATATTTCCGACATCTTTCCGTAACTCAACAGTCCCAACATCATTACAATTTACCATTGAGCTCTTAGGCCTCAAAGCAACAAGCCGTTGATAGTGCATTCCGTTTAAAGTCTCAAATGGTACGTCGATTTGCTTCAAAAGACAAATACCAAAATGGAGCTTGCTTAAATATAATAAGCTTTGTGGGATAAAATCAAGTTACTACGGCTTGCTTTTTGAAAACCAAAATCAAAGGAATCAACATTTAAATCTAAAAGTAGTCCTTCATAAACCTTAACCGAAATGAAAACTCAAACTTCTCACATGCTTCTAAAAGTCAATGATCCAATTATCATTATCGTTTTAAAATGAAATGTAAAATCTCATGCCAACTAGTCCTTGGTCTTGCAATTTCTATAAAATCTCAAAATGGACATTTAAAGCATTTAATTACTTAAACAATACTTCCTTAAATATAATATGTGCTTTGGGTGAAAATGAAGATAGTTTAACATTCTTTTTGAAAACTAACATCCGAATCTGAGAGTAGTTCCATTTAGGTTCTTAAAAAGATGCAATATCTTATTAAAGCAATAAACCTTTGATGGTACATTTACATTTCGTTTAAGAACTCAAGTGGGACATTGATTTCCTTCGAAAGACAATTACCAAAAATGGCACTTCCTTAAGTGTACGTTTAAGTTTCCTGAGGGAGTGAACCAATATCTAAATCCAAAAGTACCCCTTTAGAAAACTTAAACGAAATGAAAAATCAAATTCTCACATGCTTTTAAAAGTCAATGGTCCAAACACCATTACAGTTTAAACAAATATCATTTTGTTTAAGCTCATAAGTGGGACATTTATATACTTCGAAGGACAATTACGAAAATGCCACTTTCTTAAATATAATATGCTTTGTTGGAAAAAGTCATGAAACCATAGCTTGCTTTTTAGAAACCAAAATCAAAGGAATCAATATCTGAATATGAAAGTAGTCGTACGAAATGCAAAATCAAATTTCTTACATGGCCGAACATCATTATAGTTTAAAACTGAATCATAAGGACTCAAGCCAACAATGCCTTAATCTTGCACTTCCTTTAAGGTCTTAAAAAGTACATTTTAAAGTATGCAATTACTGAAATGACATATATCTAATCACTTTGGGGCAAAATACAGAAAGTTTGATATGCTTTTTGAAAACCATCATCTTGATCTAAGAGTTGCCCCATTTGAGACCTTAAAAAAATGTAATATCATAATTCTGACATCTTTCTGTAAGTCAATGGTCCCAACATCATTACAATTAAGCTTTTCTGAATCCGAGAGCAGTCCCATTTGAGACTTAAAAAAATGCAACATCATATTTCTGACATCTTTCCGTAATTCAAAAGTCCCAACATCATGACAATTTACAATTGAGCTCTGAGGCCTCAAAGCAACAAGCCGTTGATAGTGCATTTCGTTTAAGGTCTCAAGAGGGACGATGATTTGCTTCGAATGACAAATACCAAAATGGAACCTCCTAAAATATAATAGGCTTTATGGGATAAAATCAAGATACTATGGCTTGGTTTTTTAAAACCAAAATCAAAGGAATCAATATTTAAATCTAAATGTAGTCCCTCATAAACCTTAACCTAAATGAAAATTCAAACTTCTCACATGTTTCTAAAAGTCAACGATCCAAATATCATTATAGTTTAAAAATGAAATGTAGAATCTCAAACCAACTGGGCCTTGGTCTTTCAATTTTTTTAAAATCTCAAAACGGACATTTAAAGCATGCAATTACTTAAGCAATACTTCCTTAAATATAATATGTGCTTTGGGACAAAATGAAGATAATTTAACATGGTTTTTGAAACCTAACATCCGAACCCGAGACTAGTTCCATTTGTGTTCGTAAAAGATGCAACATCATATCAAGGCACCAAATCTTTGATGGTACATTTACATTTCGTTTAAGATCTTAAGTGGGACATTGATTTCCTTCGAAAGACAATTACCAAAAATGGCACTTCCTTAACTATAAGTTTTGGTTTTCTAAAAGAGTAAACTAATATCTAAATCCAAAAGTACTCCTTTAGAAAACTTAAACAAAATGAAAAAACAAATTCTCACATGCTGTTAAAGGTCAATGGTCCAAGTGTTATTACAGTTAAAAAATGAAATATAAGATCATAAACCAACTAGGCCTTGATCTTTCACTTGCTTTAAAATCTCAAGAGGGACATTTTAAAGCATTCAATTGCTAAAATGACACATCCATAAATATAGTATTCGTTTCGGGAAAAAACAAAGATAGTTTAACATGCATTTTGAAAACCAACAGCCAAGCCTGAGAGTAGACCTAATTCCGACATTAAACAAAACGCAATATCAGATTTTCAACATCTTTCCGTAACTCAACGGTCCGATCTCAAAGTAACAAGTCGTTCACATTGCATTTGTTTAAGCTCTCAAGTGGGACATTTATATACTTCGAAGGACAATTACCAAAATGCAACTTTCTTAAATATAATATGCTTTGTTGGAAAAAGTCATGAAACAATAGCTTGCTTTATAGAAACCAAAATCAAAGGAATCAATATCTAAATATGAAAGTAGTCCTTTGGAAATCTTAAACAAAATGAAAAATCAAGTTTCTTGCATGGCCAAACATCATTACAGTTTAAAACTGAATTATAAGGTCTCAAACCAACAAGGCCTTAATCTTACACTTCTTTTAATGTCTTAAACAGGACATTTTAAAGCATGCAATTACTGAAATGACATATATCTAATCACTTTGGGTTAAAATACAGACAGTTTAATATGCTTTTTGAAAACCAACATTCGGATCTGAGAGTTGTCGCATTTGAGACCCTAAAAAAATGCAATATCATAATTCCGACATCTTTCTGTAACTCAATGGTCCCAACATCATTACAATTAAGCTTTCCGAATCCGAGAGCAGTCCCATTTGAGACTTAAAAAAATGCAATATCATATTTCCAACATCTTCCGTAACCCCAAAGTCCCAACATCATTACAATTTACAATGGAGCTCTGAGGCCTCAAAGCAAAAAGACGTTGATAGTGCATTTCGTTTAAGGTCTCAAGAGGGACAATGATCTGCTTCGAATGACAAATACCAAAATGGAACTTCCTAAAATATAATAGGCTTTGTGGGATGAAATCAAAATACTACGGCTTGGTTTTTGAAAACAAAAATCAAAGGAATCAATATTTAAATCTGAAAGTAGTCCTTCATAAACCTTAACTGAAATGAAAATTCAAACTTCTCACATGTTTATAAAAG
>JAOTJB010028447.1:0-10523 GCA_027123815.1 Erythroxylum minutifolium
TTGATGTTGATGTGCTATTTTCCCCAATCTTGATGATAATCCTTGAATCTTCACCTTCCTCAAGGCTCAAAACTTGTGTTCTTCACTTAAGAAGGCTCTTTCTATAGAAGCGTTTCGTCCCTCTTCCCATGGAGGCTTAATTCTCTCTTTAATAGTCTAGAAACTCTAAGTTTAATGAAGCCTCGCATAATATCTCAGATTATAATTCCCACGATCATGGGAATTGGCAATAGAGAGTCTCCTCTTCTCTTCTCCTCTTTGATTTGTAGTTCAATCTCCAAGTTGCTCAATCTTCCTTCCTACATAAAAATAATAAATTCTTACCCTAAATTAACATCAAACATAAAAGAACAACAATGAAAATCAAACTAAATGAAAACATACAAAAATGAATCCTAAACTACAATAATAATTAACAATGTATAAGAAAGACATGCCAATTACTTAGAAAAACATAAACTAATGCATAACTATCACTGCCCTATCTTTAACCCTGGGATGAGCTAGCTGGTGCACTGTGTTTTTATTTTGATCTTGAATTCTAAGTGATTGTTGTTGCATTTCTCTCCATTTTTATTGCAGCTTCAACTAAGTCCCCGTAATGTGTCTGTGAAGCCAACGATAGGTGAATCCGTAATTTGGGACTCAAGCTTGTAGCAAACTTCTTGCACTTTTTCTCTTACTATCAGCAATAAACGAAGCACTTTTAGCAAGTTCTGAAAATCTCTTCTCATTATCTGTCATTGATGTCGAACCTTGCTCCAGACGAAAGAACTCCTCTACCCTTGCATCCTTATAACTCTATAGGTAAAATATGTTTGTGAACTCTCTCTAAAATTCTGCCCCCATTCAGATGTCATCTCTTAATGGTTTCCCACTAATCTTTAGCCTTGTCCTCAAGGACGAAGGTGGAGAATATAACTCTATGCTCATCTATGCATCCCACCGCTCTATATATCTTTATGAGTCGATCTAACATGTGAGTGCACTCTCGGGATCTCCACTTCCGTCAAAAATCTTAGCGCCCAATTTATAGACGCGCTCATTTGAACATCCAAAAGCTTCCACACTTTCACATGGCTGCCTCATCGTTGCGGCAAAAATTTAAGTCATCTGTTCCACATTAAAACTCACCCTGGTCTGCTCAACGGACCCTGACGATTGGGAATGTGGTTTGTCATTGAGGCACTTGCTGACTCTAGAATGTGGTCTTCCTCCCGTGCCGGAGGTGACTTAGGTGCAGGAGCCATTAGAATGGCTCTCCTATGATGTCCATGGCCTAGTCTATGCATCATGCTATGTATTCGGAAAAAAATGAAAATGTGTAAATTTTTCAGTTTATGAAACAATATGCATGTAAATCACAACATTTTATTGGTCACCTCACTTTTAAAACAACGTAAAAACCTTAAACCAAAAAGGAGGCAACTCATTTTTAAATGTCAGGCTCTGATATCAATAATGAAATGCCCTTATCTTGAAATGATTAAGTGGCCGACCCGGCATCACACGGTAGCCCTCCAATTGATATCTAATCTAGCAAGAAAGTTCCAGTGGAGCTAAGCCTATTGCCCTTTTTACCAAAAAGCCTTAACTTAACATCAGAAAGATATAAATAGTGAAGTTTTTTTTTGTTATCATTTTTATTAAAAATTTTGACAGCACAATGGCTTTTAACCTATCCAAAATTTTCAAAAGCTTTATAAAAGTGCAAAAAACTTCTATAATCATCTTAAAATCCCCACTAGAAATTTTGGACTTTAAGTCCATTCACAAACAATCTCAATATTCACTTTAATAATCTTAAAAATAAACTTAGACATATTCATGCATTTAACTTTAAAACATTCATATACATGTGTTCTTTACACAAAATATAGTCCAAAACAACTTCATAAAGATGCAAATGTTCCCAAAAATATTTACAAGACAAAAATGCCTATATAATAGCACATGACAAAGTTGACTAGTCATAAAGTGGAGTCCTTATTACTGAAGCACCTGAGCATGCACCTGGGAGGTTTCATTTAAAAATAGAAAAGAGAGAGCTTATTGAGTGTTAGAATTTGTATTCAAATCATATTTAACTACTTAAACCTCCATAAAACAAATTCATCTCAATTTGCATAATTTAATATTTAATATAAAACATATATGCTTCCCGAAATCAAGTTTCTCAAATCACTTTTCAAATAAATAACAGTGGCATTAAAAATGTCATGAATTTTTTACACGACGTAGCTTATCACTAACTTCTTTGCCATAAAGTACCCTCAGGCATAAAGTCACGGAGCTGGTTCTGCATCGCTTACCTGTGACTGGTTAATCACTAGTGACGGTGTTGGTTCTACATCGTTTACCCGCACCAGGATAACTATTATACATCAGTAGTTACCGAGCTAGTTCTGCATCGCTTACCCGTAACTGGTCAACCATTAGTTACAAAGATGGTTCTACATCGGTTACTTGTACTAGGTCAACCGTTATACATCAGTATATTAATACGTATAAAACCTATCGGTATACTATAGGCTAAAACCTATAACCTTTTTATCATCCAACAACATCATCTCAATATAATTCAATTCATATTTTGCTAAGAGCATAAAATTGTACTAGCAATATTCACTTATAATGCATCATTTACATAAAACTCAAAATCCATATTCACTTCACAACAGAATAAAAATCATTTTCATAAAATACATTTGAAATGAACTCACCGTTAAGCAACTTTATCGCCAAGCACACTCACGTGTTCTGTGCCTTTCTTTTACCTACACAAGTGCATTTCGCTTAGGCATTTACTTCCAAATTCAGAAATAAGACATAACACTATAAATTTGGTTTAACCAAATTTGAGATTAGTATTTAATCATGTAAAACGTACGCTAATTGTATTTTTGTTTACTACCGAAAGCTAACTTATTATTCTCCATTTCTAATTATAACTTCAAAAATCACTTAAAATCATATTTTTACCTATTCTAACTTATCAATTTCTTCAAAACACTATCTCACTCAATTTAATTTTCCATATCATGAAGATGTATGATGAGTCATGAATATGGCCTATGTCCAGAAGCCATACCTCCACTTATTCTTGACTTTTCATATAGCAAACTTTCAAATTAGGCTTTGAGGTCTTTTAGAAATTTGTTACCCTAAGTCTCTAGTTTCCGTATCATTAAAAATCATACCATTTCAACTTCTAAATCATGAAAAATCTACCAAATATCACAATCTATTTCAATACAGGGTTAATATCAGGTTACTATTTTCAATCTCAAACTTCGATATCATTAATCCAGAATTAGGTCTAGGTCTATTCTAAATATTTTCAGTACTATGTCTTAATATTTAGATGCAATTTTAATGACCTAATTTGGAGGTTTGTATCCCAAGTTATGATCAAAACAATAGGGCTAGTTCAAGTGATCCGAGAATCAAAAACAAAATTTCACTAAACATAACTCTTTCAGTTGTCATAGTCAACCTTTAAATGCTTCCAAACTTATTATCTACTCCATGACAATTCAAAAATCATCATTTATCTTACATAAATCTATCCCATTAACAAGCCCTAAAACTAGAAATTTAGGATAGGAAACTTACCACTTTGTTTCAATCTTTTGGACAATTGAAGAACACTTAATCTTAATCAAGCTCTCTTCAATCCATGCTCCAAAACCCATCAAAAATCACCTACACCCTCCTTCTTCTCTCCTTGGCTGAAACTTCACTCTTTCTTCTCTTCTTTTTTTCTTTTGTTTCACTCTCACGTATATGTTGAAAGAATGAAGCAAAATGTCTTAAGTTTTTCTTTTTATACTCATTTAATGGATTACACATGTCACCTTCCCATTTGTCATCACTAATGACTCATCAAACACAGGTCATAATCTCATCAGTCATCTCTAATGACTCATCAATCCACTAATATCATGTAAAAAGACTAAATTTCCCTTAATTACTGCAAAAGGACCAGATTGCCCTTTAATGCATTCAATTGACCAACTAACCTAATTAAATCCGGAAAACATTCCATAACCATCTTATTTTCAAATTGACCATGAAATACTCTAATTAGGGTCAATTCTTATTGCTTGGATGAGTTTAAAATCATTAATAACCATTATTTTCCAAAAAGGGCATTTTAATCCTAAATTTTTGGAACTCCCGAAATCCATCCTATAGGACTTATTTCGACCGGTTTCAGTATCATTAAACTCTAATACTTATTTTGGATATTTTTCATTATTTTGAGGTTGGGTCCCAAGAAAATTCACTATTCATTCAAAAACACTATTAACTGAACATGAAAAAAAATTCAATGAAAGAAAAGTTTTAGGCTTTTACAAATTAGGGATTTTAGTTAGGTATTTTAGGGATGATCGACAGAGAAGAGATAGAGAACTAAGTTTAGTTGAAACGGCGTCATTTTACTATCAGGAAGAAACAACGTCGTTTCGCTAATGAAACAACCTTCTCCTAATGACACTAATGTGTCTTATTAGTGAGGGCCGTTGACACGTGGCAGTGTCACATCAACAAAGATAACAGTGAGACTAATATCGAGTTAGAATTTAAATGAATTGAAAATTTAGGCATTTTATAACTATTTTTAATGTTTGAGCTATAATTGAAAAATTAAGAAAGTTTGGGCTTTTTTTGGTAATTAACCCTTTTTTAAATCATGGCCTAATAAAAAAACAGCAATAATTCCTAAAAAATTATTTTAGATATTTCATATAAACTATTCTTTACATTTATTTTCATAGTGTAATGTTATTATTTTAGCTTAAAATTATTTTCTATGGCCAAAAACAATTCTAGTGAATGTGACATAATAAATTGGTCAAATTTAGATCCTTGGTCCCCTTTTTAACATTTTCTATCATTAAAATAAAAAATTAGAAAAAACTTTTCCCACTTTATAGACTCCTTTTCTACTCTAATCTCTCCCTCTTTAATGCGTGTTTATTCCTCTGTAACATCGATCAATTGCATATAAGAATTTATCCACCTCTGTGGCAAAAAAAAGTCCTTCAACTGTTATAAAAATTGTCTCTTATTTGTGCTATTTCTAGAAACTGATTGCTTTGTTTGTTATTGTAAATTCTAGTTTTGTGGTTTTTAGAAAAATAATTTATGCATGCTCATGTGATTCTTATCTTGTGTTCTTACTTCGAATCAGAATATGCCTCATATGTTTTCACTCAAACTTGGAAAAATCTCCTTATGTATGTACCCTGCCTAGGTTTGGAGTTGTGTTGTTGTTATGTGTGGTGTCTCCTACAGTGATCCTTCGCTAGTGATGGCCATGGCATCTGGTAGAGAAGCTATTGCCACTGATAAAAGCAAACACACATAAGAAAGGGGTGAATTGTGTGTATAAAAATTTTCGTAAGTTTTTTCAATTCGTATAATAAATAGATCCTAGTTAAAAAAAAATAGGAGCCTGTCAGATGTTTTTTTCATTCGAGCTTTAAAATTTATAAGCCCTTAAATATTGCAAACGCACATGTTGCTATTGTACTATAAAAGGTGTCGATCCCACGAGGAGGGGGAGCAATCTAATCCTAACATCTAGGGCCAGAAAAACTATAAAACTGAAAATAAAAGATGAAATAAATATTAATTATGAGAATTGAATTCAACTAATCAAATTAGAAATTAAACACAAAAGTATTAACAAGTGAGTAATATGCAATCATAATAGAAATCAACCTAAGGAGTTTACCAATTTATGAGAAAGGAGATTTTACTTATCATTAATGCTAACCTAGTCAGTTATATGTAAATGGAGTGTCAGTTTTAGACTATCCTAGGGCTGATTACTCTCTCTCGAGTTATAATCGTTAAACCCTAAATTATAAACCCTAATCAGATTATGGAATTTGCAATCTCTCAATTCACAGTACTCTAATAAACTATCGGAATATCACACAAGATCTCTCTTCGCACAATTACCAATATGATTTGTCACGGTTTCTATTAAATCGCTTAACTCTTATTCATCTAATTTAATTGTTTTTTATTCAGTTCACCCTCTTAGTTTATTACTGAATTATGTAAGAATGCAATTAAATCACCACATTCATCTAATAAACACAATCGGCTAAATTATCATTAAATCAAAATAAAATCCCTAAGGAGAGTTTAGAAAATCATCAATATTCCAAATCCTATCATCATACTATCCATTTCAATTCTATACATAAATAAAATTAAAAAGAAAAGAAAACACAATTTGGAATAGATGATGGAAGGCAGCGATTTCAGAAAATCTCTTGATCCGAGAAGTTTGTTGAGTCAGCTTCGTCTTCCTCTTCCTTCTTCTTTCTCTCTCTCAATTTTAATTGTGGCTACATGAAAAATCTCCTTTTTCTCAGCAGTTGTTGTTCTTTAAATAGTCTTTTATGTTTTAGGTAACCTTAGGAGTTTTTCAGGGTTCGAAAGGTCCAAAAAGTCCCTCGAAACATGAAGTTTGTAAGTGTTTATGCGTCTACCCAACGCAGGCCATGATCGTGGCTCACATCTAAGCCTTCTGTCATGCCACGATTCTTTCATGCCACGATCGTGGACCACTCCTGGAGCTTCTGTCACCATCGTGGTAGGTGTTATGGCCCGAGTTCCCTGTAAAACTCATCTATTATTCGATATTGACCATGAAACACTAGCAAACACATCAAGTAACCTAAAAAACATAACATTTAAACTCAAAAACTTGTACTAACCCATAAAACACTTAAAATACAAATAATTAACAAACTAACAAAATTATAACCTAAACACATACTAAATGATTGAGTTAACAGCTAAAAACATATTAAACTATACCCTAAAACATGATGCAATTTACACTTATCATCAGATGATAAAGCCTTTTTTAAACAACAGAAGCTTATTAGGCAATGTAAGCTTTTTATGGGATAAGGCCTTGCTTAAATGAAAGGAGCCTACTGAATGATAAATCCTATCAAAACAATTTAAAAATAAAAGGTACTTGCTAAAACTGAAAGTAAACTCTTGCAAGTTGAAAACAAAAGTAGTCTTTTATAAAGGTGAGGGAGCATCTTGTTAAAAGCAACACACACACATTATAATATAAACATTTAAAAGTTAAAGAGAGAAAGGAGAAAGATGCAGTTTATTTATATTGGTTCAGCTTACAACCCAAGCCTACGTCAAGTCCCTAAGTATCCAATTTGATTGTTTCACTATAAAATTTGAGTATTAAATTTGAAAGGCCTCTCCAAGTACATATTTTTAAGGTTATCTAACCTTTCACACTCGCAGTGTATAACAAGCTTCTAAAATGCTCACAGAAAAACAAAATAACAAATTTTCTCTTGATAGAGTGATTTCACTTTCTAAAACACAATAGTAATGATATGATTCTCAAGAGTATAAATGCTACTCAAAATGTTTCGATAATTTGAATATGTTCACTCTACTTCATAAGTGTTGTTGCTCTTCCTTAAATAGTCAATTTCTTCAACTAGTCATTGCTTTACTCACATCTTTAGTCAACTAGATGGATTTAACCTCGAATAACTTCGTTGTCATCTTTGCTAAAAATCTTCTAGTAACCACGGAGCTAATATATGACCTTCATAATTAGTAGGATCCTTTCAGATAAACTATTTATAATGAGGTAAGTTCATAAAGAAGGTTCCTGCAAGAAAGAAAGTGTATTTCTTATGGTTTTATTTCCTTTTTGAGAATTAAACCGTTAATTTTACAAAGAAATAAATCTAGTTCGAATTTTGAAATATTATACAGTTATCATCAAAATCATTAAATATAAACCTTGAGCTAACAATCCCCCTTTTTGATGATGACAAGCAATAATACCTATGATTTTTATATGTTCAGTTATAATTAACAAGAGCCTGTTTCTTAAGAAAGGATCCTATCGTTTATATGTCACAAATTTTCACAATTTTTAACAACATAATTAGTCACATATATATTCGAGCAACATTGAGAAATATGCATTTAGAAATATATCATCATATATGCAAAAAAAATATGTAAAATATATCATATAAACTCTCCCCTTTGTCATTGTAAAAAATAAAGAAGAATAGGGAGGAAGTTAGAAAAAATTGAAAAAAATTGACACAATCAGTGAGGAGATTTCCTAAGGAGAATTTGTAAATCTAGGACTTGGTTTTGAAGGCTATCTATTTGTTCACATATTTGATCCTAATTTGTGCAAATGTCCTTTAGTAGTTGTAAAATATCCATAAAATTTACGTCCTAAGGAGGGACAGAAGCCTCTTGCTCTAGAGTAGGACCTATAATTTTTTGTATCCTTTCAGACGTCTACTCTGAGACAGGACTCAAGAAATTCGCTACTCTTTATGTTTTCTTCTCCACCCAAATATTTATTTTCAGCTTGTACCCGAACTGGGAGGGGATAGAGGAATGAAACTGGCTAGGCTCATCCCATATCAGATTGTCAAAAGGAACACTAAAATATGTGAAGATCTTGATTAATAACATTCTATAAGGTAGACCTCTAGTAGTGCTCTTGTGGCTTCTCTTTTCCATCATAAACTTCAAAATCATTGTTGGGAGATTCATTTTATTGCCCTTCAATAGATTGAATACCATGTAGGTATTTAGGAGACTACATCTTTCTACTGAGCTACTTCATGGAAAAATTGAAGTAGCCGATATTAGTGCAAGGCATCCAGACAGTAGGTTCAGATTTCTACACATAGGTCTCCCTTCATGGGCATTCTCAATATGCAAATATATGAAGTCCACAACCTTTCCCGAATTAAGATCAGCAATGTTCCACTTATGGCAAGGTCAGTCTTACCTATGCAAGCTATGTTAAAAATGTTCCCCAATATATCCTCTATTATCATGATCTCATATTCCTGCACCTAAGATATGATGGCTATCTTTCCATCAATTTCTTCTTTTCGCATGTGTGTGTAGAAACATCTGACTAATTCATCACACACTATATCATCTAAATTTAAAAGGTTCTCCCACCTAACAATAAAAATGAAATTAGAGAGAGGAATACCAATATCATCGAATATGGGAGGAGACACATTACGTCCAGCAACCACTTTTCTCTTCTTGTATTGCATTTCAAGTAGGCTTCAACTTCTATTGATTGAAAAGATTTTATTTGTGTTGATAAATTTTGCTTCTTGAGGACCATTAATTTCTTAAACCCTTTTTCTCTAGGCATTTCTACAAACAGATCTTATTTTATAAATAGCCCATCCCTGACAATGGCTTCCTCAATGTTTTCTTTAACCATAGGCCTTTTTCCTTTTCTTTTCTCTTCCCCTTTTTCTTTTCTTGACTCATTTTTTCTTGTTTCTTCTGCTTCAACAGCTTCTTTTTGTGGAGGTTATGTTGTAACAATTCCTCTGGTCCACAATCTTCTTTTCAACCTAGAAGTTTCTTCATCAAAACCATCATTATTTATTAACCAGTGCTCTTTAGGTACTTTTTCTCTTTGGGACCAGGTTTAGGAATTTCGGGAGGTTTTTGAAGTAGAAGTGGGTAGGGAGAGAATAGGTAAATAGAATCTCACAATTTTCACTAATTCCCCCTTACTGAAAGTCTCTTCTTCTTCTTCACTTTCTTCTTTCTTTTCTTATCCTTTTTCTTCTTCTTTTTCTTCTGAATCAGAAGCACATTCTTTTTTTATTGTTTCTTCTTGGTCAGCTGAAGAGGAATCAGGATAATCTAGAGACAACATAGCAACAATCTTCCTTTTCCTATCTTCTAAGATCTCCTGATTGGGTATTTCTAAAGTTTGGATGTTTGAGGAGACAAAAACAGGTTTGGTAGTAGTGTCCAGAGAACCTATAATAGGAGACAAAGATGAAGAATCAGAAATAAAGGTTTGTTCATGATGAGGTGTTTTGTCATAGCTAAAAGTTGAGCCTAAAAATTTCTCCTTTCCTTTTGATTTTGTTGTTGCCATTATAGGTAGGCTTTGCGAAGTTTGAGAGAGAAAATAAGAGGTAATGTAGAGAGTTATAGTGTAAAGAGAATGAGAATGACAGAGATGAGAAAATGAAGGAAGTGTACTTAGGGTATAGTAACTAAGAAGATGAGTAGACGTATAGACAAGAAGAAGAAGCGTAATTGGTTGCGTATCTTCTAACAGACGCGTACTTAGATTTGACAATCTGTGGGTGCATTTTAAAAAAACTGAGACGTTGCCATTAATGACTCCTATTTTTTTAGTACATATGTAATCTTGTTCTTTTACACTGAAAGAAGCCTTCTAAAACAAAGGGGCCTTCTAAACTAGAAGGAGCCTATTAAATCAAAAGAGAGTTTCTAAGGGATTATAATAGAAGGAGCTAGCTTAACAAAATTTAAAGACAAGTAGTAGAGAATATTCATGTAGAAATAATATTAGAGAATTTGCATGTTCCAAGTTCTTTTCTTAACACGCAAAATCTATCTTTAGAGAGTGGCTTAGTGAAAATGTCAGCTACTTGATTTTCAATACTAATATGCAAAAGATTAAT
>JAOTJB010028456.1:0-10523 GCA_027123815.1 Erythroxylum minutifolium
CCCCAAATCAAAGTTTCATTCAAAAATACAATTTTCTCAAACCAGACTCTCATATTAATGCAAAAACTATTCAATATTTAGAAAAAGCATTATCCCTTTTTCTTTAACAATTTTTTAGTTAAAATTAATGGTTTTAAATAGGCAATGGTTAAGGCTCTCACTAAATAATTTCATGTTCGTAAGATGTTTATAGGCATATGGAAGCTGGAATTTGTTAAATATGAATTAAATATCTTGAATAAAAGAAGATACTCTAATACTCACAAAGTTGTTCTGGAAGCTAAATTGAAGTTAGAGTCAAATTTTGATAGGACCTTTATAACTGCACTAAGATACTTTAAGCACCTATCTAGCCTATCAATTAATTATCAAAAAAGCCAGTTGCTAGTAGCTAAAAGAGCCAGGGATAAAGTGAGTCTTTTGGAATGCATTATAGGTATAAAAGCTACCATGGCCCCAATAAGGTACTTGGGAGTTTTAGTCTGCACTAAGAGATCCTTGAGTAGTGAATTTAAATCATTGATTAACAAAATAAAATATATAACCTCTAACTAGTGTAGTAGATCTTTGTCAATGGCAGGAAAGATTCAACTTGTGATTTCTATCCTTAACAATCCCTAAACGTTTTTGCTTTCTTACATTTGGTTTAGTAAAGGGATCATTAAGGCTATTTATAGTATTTTAAGGAATCTTATATGGATTGGTAGTGATGCAATTACTATTAAGGATAAGATCAAGTGGGGGTCTTTATCTACTTAAATATTAAAGGGGCATGGGAATCACTCTAATAAGAATTACAAATATGACATAATTACAAATATGACTCTACTTGTAATTTATCATAATAAAATTGCCACTTCAAACTTTCATATATTCATAACTTTATTTAACCAAAATCATTACAACTAATATAGACATGTTTCTATATTAAACTTATAATTATAATAACTGATTGTAGTAAAAAATTTTGATAGTGTTTACACCGAAAAATGATATTTTTACTGTTTTAGGCTGAAAACTCGAAGCCCAAAGAGAGCCCATGGTTCGAAGTCCAGAAAAAAGTCATTGACCCGGGCCCATCAGATTCCAGTGTTCAGCAGAGAAGGATTTAGTAGAGTTGGAGTTGGATTGGGAGTCTAGAAGTCCAAGATAATGAGGAGATAAACTTGATAAAGTTTTATCCAAACTCTATCTCTATCTGATAGGATAAAGTTTTATCAAAATCTTATCTCTATCTGGTATCTTATCTCTATCTAACAAGATAAAGTTTTATTCAAATCTTATCTCTATCTGGCAGGATAAAGTTTTATCGGATTATAAGTTAAATTGGAGTAGGACACTCGTCATCGTTGGTTATAAATAGAAGTTTTGAAATAGAAAGAAGCTCTCCAACATCTCACATATAAAAAGCCTGGCATCCCAGCAAACCTATTAGCTTATTTCTATTTTCGGCAATCCTCTATTTTTTCCTAGCATTAGTCTTTCTTTTTCAATTTTCATTAGCGATTTTCAATTTCTTAGTCATTACGTTTTGCCGAATTGTTTATCAATAAAGTAAGATTTTTTTCTATTAGATTTCTTGTTCCTTTCTAGCATACACAAATATTTGATTTTAGTCAAAAATTACGAGTCGCAATATTTTCTTTCTTATTTCGTAGTTTGGAGTCATTTTAAATTTCTGGCATGCTCGCAAATCAAAACAAAAGGTTAAGTGTTAACTTTTAATCAAAATAGAGGCAAACATATAGGCAAAACAATAATTATACAAATGAAAGGACGTAATTGCTTGATAGGACACATTGCTTGATAGATAATAAAAAACAATACTTGATAACAGATGAGAATAATAAAAAATATAAAAAAATCTTCACAAACTTGTATTACAACGTGTCTAATATATGTCGACAATCCTGATGCACCTAACAGCGGTTTTAATGGCGTCGCACTTTTTTGACACTCTTGCTGATCCACTCTTCTTCGGTGGTTGGAGACAAAATGGGACGCAAGAAAGTTTACGGGAATACCCTCGTGTTAATGGTTCTTCGTTCTCTTATTTTGGGACTGTCTTCTGAAAAACGCACGGACCATTGCGAGCAATTGAGCATGCTTTTTCTTGTCCCTTAATTGGGGGTGGCGGAAATTACCCTTTGTAGCAAAGATATGCCAATAAGACCTTGGACATTGCATTTTGTTGTCAAAATCTTTTTTAGAAGGATATTTTCTCAATAATTAAACAGTTTTCGCAAAGATAAATGCAATCTCTCCCTTTATCAATTTGATGTTTCACCTTTATATTTCATGTTTTATCAAATTTTAAATCATATTTAGGATTTCATCAAATTCTTAAATTTGATTTAGAGATTTATTTAGATGTTAAATCAAATTCTTAATAAATTTAGGAATTATTTATTACTAAAAATTCTTAGTTGACACACCTTAATCTTTAAGAAAATAACATATGTATTTAATTTAGAATGTATTTTATTCAAGGTTATATATGTATACGCTAGAAACCAATCATGATCAAACCACGAGTACATCAGAAAAATAAAATTTTTACAGTTTTCGTTCAGATCATAATAATTGTATAACTTGAATAATTAAATCGAATCACAAAATATAAAATTGTACCTAATTCGAAATCCTTTTGAAAGATTTTCGATATATCAACTACGAGTTATTCACGTGTCCAGCCTCTAATAGTATTTCACAAAACAGTTTCTCAACCTTTAAGAAGAAAAGGCAGGAATGTTAGCTCCCTTATACTAATTTCCTATTTATAGGAAAGGCATCAAAGTTTTATAATTTTTATTAAAATTAAATACCTCAATTATAATTAAAATCAAACTCTAATTATAATTAATTAATTTCAATAAAATCAAGTATCTTATATTTAATCCCTAAAATTTTTCAAACTATATAATTGATTCAATTTCTATTAAATTAAATACATCAATTATAATTAAAGTCTAACTCTAATTATAGTTCATTTAATTTTAATAAAGTCAAATATTTCATATTTGATCCCTAAAGTTTATCAAAATTTATAATTATGTCCAAATTAGTTGAAATTGATTTTTCTCTTTTAAACTGCTCTATACATGTAACACATTATGTTCTTAATATATTAACATGATTATAAATTTTAATTTTAATTTATAATTAGAATAAGATAAATTAAAACTCTTTTTAATTTATTTTAATTCTCCAATTAAACAATTTATAATCACAGATCAAGATTAACATCTAGCAACATGTCATGACCACCCATATATCAAGAATGTCAAAGTGGTTTGACTTAACTTATCCATGCATACTTATAATGTATAATTTAATTCTTTCACCATCTAATGTTCCAAGATATAGTGTTTACTCTTTTGTATCCAATTATATTCACTCTTGCTAATTAGTAATTGATTTATAATTGATATTTGAAAATATCTTTTTAAGTGTCAATTCTTTTGGTCAGAGAATTTCATAAATCACTACTAATTAAGAATAGTAAAATATTATCTCTAATTACTTTTACTCAACTATCTCCGTAATGTCCAGAAGCATGTTAGAGTAGTGCTCTAAAGGCAGTCACCTTTAGCACTTTTGTGCAAACTTTATTTTAACTAATAAAGTAAAAGGCATTTTTCATTAATTTAATATTCATTTATGTGTGAATTGATATTGATCTTAAATCAAATTAATGAAGTATATGATACAAAACATAGCATGAAGGAAATCATAATGAGATCATGATAATGAGAATACTATCATGTGCAATTATGTTAGTATCTAGATAATCCCTAGTCATAGGATTAATAAGACAGGATATTATTAATCTAGACAGACTAACACAAATTATACTCCTTGATTTGATCAAGTAGTGGATCTCATAAACTGTAAGCATGAGATATTTACTAAGGGTAGTAAGTACATCGAATGACTCGCTATAAGATTATCGTATGGACGACCCATCGAATGTCAATGATTAATCTCATCATAGCAATGGTGCAAATATCCTTAGACTTGAGGTACTCAAGGATATCTTATATATAAATCTTATGCTTTGACATCATTCTTTGTTACCTCAAGACGAGGTTACTCTTAGGGTGGTAATTGGATACAACTATTTGTATTCGAAAGTAATTGGGTAGCCAATAAAGGATTCACCACTCCTGATAGAAGAAGATGATACCCATAATCTCTTATCTGGGTCATTATTTATGAGTCTCTGGCTACAGCAATTATGTGTCATGAAGAGAGCCTTCAATGACACATAGATTAATGAGATCCCAAGACAAGAATTAACATCACTTGGACTAAATGTGACATAGTCAGTCTAGTAGGAGTTGACACATAGTCCATACTCTGAACCAAGTGGGGTATAGTATGGTGAAAGGACGAATTACACGGTAATTGTCTATGGAAAGGTTCATAAGTTAGATAACCAACTATCAAAGAGTTTGTGAGTTAATCCACTTATATCCCAGCAAATAGGCATCATCAAATCCTTCATGTCGTGCTTGAATTAAGAGTTAATTTAAGTGCCTAAAATAACTAGGAACTTAAGAGTCACATGCATAAAAGATTAGATAAAAAACAAGTATGCATGGTCTATTTTAAGCAGGCCACAATCGTGCCTCACAAGGCCACGATTATGGCTAAAGGCGAGACATGCCACGATCATGGCCAACAAGGCCACGATCGTGACAGAAGTAACGAAATGGTATATAAGTGAGTTCTTCACTTATGTACACGAGCTTTCTTTACTTCTTACACACTTTAGTGATAGAGAAAGAGTTCTAGAAGAGTTCTAGAGAGAGTGAGAAGAGTTCTTCAGTTATCTTCATGCAAATTTATACAATTGTTATATAGATCAAACATGCATGCAAGATAACTTTGAACTAACACCCATTTGAACATCTACTTGAATTCGTCAAGTTTGGTGTTCTAAAACCCTTACACATTTTTTCATCTTCGTTCTTTGCATGTTCTTGGGTGATTAAGGAAGGGTTTGGTGTTTGTAATAACCCAAACAAGGAGACTAAACAAGAAAAGAGGAGATACAAAAGGTAAAAAGTTTACATTTAATGTTCTTTTATACATATCTATGCATGCATGTTAGATCTTGTGATTTTTGGGTTGTCATGGTTTCGGAATCTTGATTCCAACCCTTCCGCTACATCCGCATACATGTGATGCATGCAACCATGGCAAACCCAACAAAACAAAGTTAGGGAATCGGGCTGATTTTATCTCTATTTGTTCCGTTTAAAGGAAGGATCCTAAAGAATCGAGATTTCTTTTAGTTTTAGTTATTGAAGCAAGATGTGTAGGCAGATTGACTCATCAAGTTCCTTAGGATTCACACAAGGAAAAGCACTAGCCATTATGATTCATACTACATCCAAGTACTACTAATTGAATTATCCTAGGACAGCTTATAAGTAGCATCTCAATACAGAAATTCCCATACGAGATACCTTGATAATCTCAAGTTTAAGGATTAATTATACAACTATCATTATAAGGAAATCCACAGACACATAAGTAATATTCCATATGGGATCCTCATAGTCGGGTCAGTTTAGTGAACTTTTTCTCTAATAAGTACCTACACATTAGTTTAAGTATTTCCATATGTTAATTTATAAGATCAATTACTTTCTCCATAAGAAAGAAACATAATATGTGCTAGTTTTACCATTTCATCAATATCTCATCTTGATGAAACTACAACTAAGAATACTTAGGAATAATACATAAATGTAAATTAAATCTCATTATTATGATCTCATTATAATTTCAATTATATAGTAATTATTCTAGGGATTTTGCCTTTAATATTAAAACATCAAATGTAATTAACTTAATACATATAGATAAAAATATTATTTTTATTAATTAAACAATAATGTCATACATCAAATTGCAACCAACTGATTGACTGTAAGGGGATAAACTAACAATATATGCAGGATTTTCTATTATGAAAGTTTTTATGTAAAGTAACTAAAACTTTTAAAAACTGAAAATTATTTGTCGCGAAACTAAAATTAAGAGTAAAATTAAATTAGAAGAGTGAAAATATGTTTTTCTACTATACTTTAATCATTCCTCAAGTAAAATTGAGATTGAAACTAGGAACAAGATTTGAAAGCACCTAGACCCGATAGGCCTCATCATTTTCCTTTTACCTATTGACCCAAAGTCCACAATCCATTAAATATGTGCAATATGTATATATGTATGGCCATAATAGGAACAAACAATGTTGGGTTTCATTCTAAATTGTCATATATTTGAGACCAAAGCATCTGACCATAGGAGAAGCATGCAAATCTAAGATAATAATACACTGGTTATGCCATTGGTGCCACAATAATCCTTGATTCTCAATATCAATTCCTATTTAAAGTAACTTCAATTTTTGTGGGATAACCAGATCACTAAACAAAGCTTAAATTCCCTTTTTCATTTATTTTATATCAAGTAAGAAATTTCCTACCTACTTATTAAAGTCAGTAATAAGGCAATTATTTTTTCTTTTTTTCTATTTATACAACCGTAATTAATACAGAACAAGGAAAGACTTATATTACTAAGCTTATCTTGCACATCTATGACAAGCAGAGCACTTGTATTTTGCAAAAATAAGGTTATTATTAGGAGGTTGTGGACAATATATAAATATTGGTAGAAAATATCTTTTAGTGTATCTTTAGGAGATATAATTTTGGAGTTGTATTGGATGAGTTAGAAATTTTTAATTACGTATATATATGCTCTTAATTTGAATAATACAATTAGCGTCAATATATATATATAAATAATACAAGTAGCATCTAATTCCTAACAAAATCATTATGGTATTAGAGCCTCCATGCTTTTAAAACCCCAATAATAATGACGACAAAGAGCAAGGTGAACAAAGAACATGGCCGGTGATGATGAAGACAAAACTAAGAAAAGTAAGATACTTGATCCAATAGCTCCTTATTATCTACACTCTAACGATAATCCAAGTTTGAATATTTTTGGGTTAGTTCTAAAAGGTGAAGCCAACTATGATGACTGGGTAAAAGTGATGCGAAATCGGTTCAAAGTCAAGAGGAAGTTATGGTTTATCAATGGAAAAATTGGTAAAACCGCTGATGATTCCATAAAGTTAGATGAATGATAGAGGTGAATGTAATGCTCAAAGGGACCATTTTGTTACTTTTCACATTTAGAGTGACTACCTTTATTAGTTTATTATTGTTTGTTATACCGTTATGCTGAATAGGAGTGATAGATTATATCCATTCCCTATATATTTTTGTGCCTACCTATGTAAAAGGACATATATCGTTATCAAAAGATATTCTCAAGTCTCTCTCATCTCCTTCTTCCTTTTTTCCCATGTTATAATTCTTCTTCTTTCTCTCATCTATTCTCTAAGGTCATTATAAATTGGTATTAGAGCTAGTTCCATCCTTAGAATTTGGCGTGTAAGAAGAACGTCTCAATAATGGTAGGCCGAGTTAACTGGGAAGATCAGATCAACTATATGGAGGAACAACTAAAAGGCTCTATTAGTGAGCTGCAGGAGAACATGGATTAAAGGCTTACGAAGATTGAAGGTCTACAGGAATGATTGTAGTCTCTTAGTACTCAGGTAGGGGAATTACTCAAGATGCAACGGGGTCAAGCAGAAAATAGAGTACAACCGAATCAATTGGAAAGACAGCTCGTTTGGGAGGTTCAATAATCCTACTAGTGCCAGCAGATAAGGAAGTTAACAAGGGTCATGGAAGAGGTATAACAGTAAGCTTTGAAGAAGGTAGCAATAGTCAAATGCACAGAGGAACGATGACTAATAGTAGGGCAAGTAGGAGCAACCATAACCTTATCCCAAAACTAGATTTTCCTTACTTTGATGGAACGAACCTTAGAAGTTAGATTAGGCATTGTGAGAAATATTTTAGAGTTTTTTGTATTATTGAAGAGTTAAAAGTAGAAATAGCATCACAAGGCATATGTTTGGTTTCAAGGATGGGTGGAGAAAGAAGGGTTAGGCTAATGGATGGTATTCATAGAAGCTATCAATATGCGGTTCCATTCTCAAGAATTTGTAGATGTCGTCGAGGAGTTCAATAAGCTGAGACAATGTGGGTTAGTGAAGTTGTATCAAAAACAATTTGAAGACCTCAGATCAATAATGTTGTAAAATAAACCAACCTTGACAGGAACTTATTTTATCTTATCTCTAGTTTCCTGAGTGAGCTTACTGATACCTTGAGACCCATGGTAAAAATGTTTAAACCCCGCTCCCTTGCTGAAGCTTTTAAATAGGCTAGACTCAAAGAGATATTCATGGAAGCACTACTGAGACATCAACTTAGGAATCAACTAATGAACATTAGTGCAACAACCACAAATAATAACCCAAAATCTTTCACCCAACCGATGCAAAGACGTTAACTGAGATTTTGTTTTCGATTTGGTGATAAATATTACCCTTGACATTAGTGTGCAAAGAAACAATTTCATTGTATAGTCACCTAGTAGGAAGAATTAGAAGCTGAGGATGATGACTATAAAATTACATATCAACTAAACAAAGAGATAGGGGATGTGGAGCCTGAATTAAGTATGCAGGAGAAGTAAGTTTCTATTTCCCTTCATACTTTAAAGGGAACAGTAGTGTATAATATAATACGAATTAAAGGGTTAGTGTATGGGAAACCATTGTTGATTTTGGTTAACAAAGGTAGTACACATAGTTTCCTTAATTTTCAATTTGTTAAGAAACTACACTTACCCTTAAGATCTACACAACCCTTGAGCATGACAGTAGCCAATGGTAATAAGATTCAGAGACCTTATCATTGCCAATGGTTTGAATGAAGCATACAAGGAATCGCATTTAAGGTGGACATAGGATTATTGGAGCTAGGAGGCTGCGATATGGTTGTTGGAGTAGATTGGCTCAAGAAATTCAGTCTGATCTTGTTCGACTTCAATAAATTGCTGTTGTCCTTTGAATATGAGGGCAAGAAAGTAGTTTTGCAGGGTGTTTTAGAGGAAGATCAAGCTAGAATGAATAGTATTTCTTGCAAAGAGCTTCAATATTATGTCAAGAATGAAGGAGTGACTCAACTATTTGCAATATTACTCTCAATAAAACAGGAAATCGACACCAAACTTTGGTAATTCTGACTTTTCAGAACTGCAAACTTTACTTACTGACTTCCAAGATCTATTTTATACTCCCACAGGACTACCACCTTACAAATTTTGTGATCATGCCATTCCCTTAAAGTTTGCATCACAACTAGTAAACTTGATGCCATATCGATATCCTTATTTCCAAAAGGCTGAGGTAGAGAAATTGGTTAAAGAAATGCTACAAGAAGGGATCAGTCAACTAAGCCACAACCATTTTGCCTCGCCGGTGCTTTTAATCAAAAAGAAAGATGGTTCATGGCCATTTTGCGTTGATTATCGCCAGTTAAACTCCCTCACTATCAAGGATGAGTTTCCTATACCACATAAAGAAGATCTCCTAAATGAGCTTTATGGAGCGTCTTATTTTTCTAAGATTGATCTCAGGGCTGGATATCTTCAAATACGCATAAGGGAAGATGATATCCCCAATATTGCTTTCCATACACACCGGGGGCATTATGAATTTTGTGTCATGTTGTCTGTCTTGACAAATGCTCCTGCAACATTTCAATCTTGATGAATTATGTGTTTGAACCTTACTTGTGCAAGTTTATATTAGTGTTTTTTATGACAGTTTAGTCTACAACACTACTTTTGTACAACATTTAGTTCATCTTAAATCAACATTATAGACCTTGAGGGATCATCGATTGTTTGCTAAGTTGTCCAATGCTCCTTTGCGCAAACTAGGTAGAGTATCTGGGCCATTTTATTAGTTAATAAGGGGTGCAAACTGATCCATCAAAAATAGAAGCCATGAAAAATTAGGTGATGCCTAGTTCAGTCAAGGAGTTAAAGTGGGTGGGTTCCTTAGATTAACCGATGACTATAGGTGTTTTATGAAAAACTACGGATCCATCACCAAGCCTTTCACTGATTTGTTGAAGAGGGACAATTTTTCTTAGACTCCTTCTACACATAAAGCTTTTGAAAAATTGAAGATGGCCTTATGTAACACTCCCATCCTTGCATTACCTGATTTTTCTAAACCCTTTTGTACTAAAGACTAATGCCAAAAACATAAGCGTAGGCACAGTTTTAATGTAAAGGAAACACCCTATTGCTTATTTGAGCAAAGCCCTAAGCCTTAAGAATCAGGGACTCTCTATATATGAAAAAGAACTCCTTATTGTTTTGCTTGTTGTGACTCATTGGAGGCACTATCTTGAAGGGATTCATTTGTAATCAAAACAAATCATGACAACCTGCGTTTCTTAATCCATCCAAAGCTCCATACTCACCTATAGAAGAAGGCTTATCCAAACTCCTTAGGTTAGATTATTCGATTGTATATAGATGGGGTGTGGAGAACAAAGTTGCAG